>PVIW01007333.1:0-74250 GCA_004026585.1 Noctilio leporinus | reverse complement strand
GTTCTATTTTGCTTGTTGTTAGTTTTGCTCATTATTGTCCCGTAATGGGTGAGATCATATGATACCTGTCCTTCACTGACTGGCTTATTTCACTAAGCATAATACTCTCCAGTTCCATCCATGTTGTTGCAAAGGGTACAAGTTCCTTCTTTCTTTCTGCCATATAGAATTCCATTGTGTAAATGTACCAAAGTTTTTTAGTTCCAAGGGTTTTAAGAGCTCTGTGCCACAAACAAGATGAAAACCAAATATCTTTTTTTTTTTTAATTGAATTGAATTTATTGGGGTGACATTGGTTAATAAAATTATATGATTTCAGGCATACAATTCTATAATACATCATCTGTATATTATATTGTGTTCACCACTCCAAGTTAAGTCTCTTTCCATCACTCTTTATCCCCCATTTGTCCTCTTCTACCTACCCCCATTTCCCTTTCCCTCTGGTAATAACTATACTGCTGTCTCTGTCTATGAAGTTTTATTTTTAATCCTTATCCAAAGACAAGCTCATTGATTTTAAAGAAGGAGGGAAGGAGAGGAAGGAGGAGAAAAACACTGAAATAAGAGAGAAACATCAATCTGTTGTCTCTCCTACGTGCCCTCACCTACTGGGGACTGAACCTACAACCTAGGTCTGTGTCCTCACTGGGAACCAAACCTGTGACCCTTCAGTTTGCAGGACAACACTCCAACCAACTGAGCCATACTGGCCAGAGCTATGCACTCTTTTTTTCCTTGCTTAATCCTTTCACCCAGCTCCCAAATCCCTTCCCCTCTGACAACTGTCAATCTGTCCTCTGTATCTATTAGTCTTCTCCTATTTTGTTAGTTTATTTTGTTCGTTAGATTCCACATATAAGTGAAACCATATGGAACTTGTCTTTCTTTGACAATATTATCTTATTATATATATACCATAACATCACAATACTATTTTCTCTACCTTAGCATATTGCTGAATTTTTTTATGCCAGAAATAAGTGTTGGCGAGGATGTGGAGAAAAGAGGACCCTTGTATTAGTAGGAATGTAACTAGTAGTCACTGTGGGAAACAGCATGGAGCTTCCTCCAAAAATTAAAACTGGAATTGCCTTAAGATCTAGCAATTTCACTTCTGGATATGTATTTATTTAAATAAAGTGAAAACACTAACTCAAGAAGATAAATGCATTGCCCCTTGCATCATGTTCGCTGCAGGATTATTTATAATAGCCAAAGTATGGAAACAATCTAAATGCCTAGAATGGATCAAGATACTGTTCTGTGTGTATGTGTGTGTGTCCATTTACTAGAAATTATTCACCGATAAAAAAAAAAAAAAACAAAAAAACGAAACGCTGTAACATGCAACAACATGGATGAATCTTGAGGGCATTATGTTAGGTAAAATAAGTTAGGGAAAGACAAATATCATATGATCTTATATCTCATCTTCATTTATATGTGAAATCTTAAAAACAAAAACAAGCTTCTCGATGCAAAGAACAGATTTGTGGTTGGTTCCCAGAGGGTGGAGACTAGAGGGAGTAGGGCCAATAGATGGAAGTCAAAAGGTACAAACTTCCAGCTATAAAATACACCCAATGGATGTAATGTACAGAATAGTGACAACAGTTAATAGTACTAAATCTTAAAAGTCCTCATAACAAAAAATAATTTTGTAATGTATGGTGATAAATGTTAACCACTTATTGTAGTGATCATTTCAAATTACATACAAATATTGAATCAGTATATTGTACAGAAGAAAATAATGTTTTATTTCATTTATATCTCATTTTAAAAAATTCATACACCAATAGTTGACAACTTCATTATGTCTGCCAACTTTTCCCAAGCATTTATGTACTGCAATATGTATTTTATTATAAATTCACCTCATTTTATTTTTTCTGTATATTATAGTTAGGGCATTACATTAATTTTTAATGATGTGTGTAGGAAGGTTGCATTATATATGAGTTTCATTTGAGGATGCTAAAGGAGTGTTAAAATATTATAAAATGGGGATGATAGAAATTTAGAATATAAGTCTGTGGAGAAGCGGACGTTGTGGAGAAAAATAAGCCCTGGCAGCTGATTGGGGCTTCAGCAGTAACCAAAGTGAAGACCCTGCCAGACCCACCAGGATGTCCATTTTCCTAAAAGAAAGGCTTAACCAATCTACACTATCCTCAAGTCCTTCTTGTTCCCCTTTTGGGATTTTCTTACTATTCACGATGGGGAAATGATTCTGAAAACATGTTGATTTTTCTCCAGTCATTAGCAGGCTAGTTATTAGCACTCCAGGAACATGTCAGAGAACTCCATTTTGAGTAGACTGCTTTTGACCACCAGGTAAAAGCATAGCTGAGAACTGTTTGAGAAGGATAACCTTTGGAATCAGGGGAACTTTAAATAAATACTAGTATGTGGGCCCCACCTTCAAAGAGTCTGATTGAATTGACCAAGAGGAAGTAGGCATTGGAGATTTTGAGCCACCCAGGTGATTGCAACTTGTAACCAAGACTGAGGCTCATTGCTCTTCAGAAGAAATTGAAATCCCTGGGAGGGCTGTAAAACACAGGCCACCTGCTCTTACCCTCAGAGTTTCTGATTCTGTAGGTCTGGGGTGGGGCCCTATAAATTGTATTTTTGAAAAAGTTCCCAGGCTGTGCTGATGCTGCTGGTCTGTTCACACTTTAAGAACATAAAACACCCCGCTGCACACCCTAAGCACAATGGGGATCTCAAGGAAAAGCAGTCCTGCAATTGAGTTGCTGAACTTGTCACTTTGTTAAACAAACACCATTCTACTTGAAACCATGCTGACCCACAGCAGATATTCAGAATTGAGTATTTGGGAGCTCTTTTCTTAAAAGCAAAGTTAGCTGGCCACTTTACGGGAAAATAACTGACGATATTTGTTGCCAATGACAAAATCTAACCTTTCAAGTGAAAACTAGAAATTTGGAAACCTTGTGTCCATAATTATGAGCTTGACTACATATATAAGTACTTAAAGATTGCTAGAGCAATACTGGTAGTAATGTTGCCAAACAGCAAGTTGGTGCCCTGCTGCCCACTGCCACCCTCTAGGCAAAATTCCAGAGGCAAAGGTTTGGTGATAAAGGAAAGGAGTCTTTATTCAAAAGCAGTTACTCAAGCCTATTAAATCACAGCTGTAATTACTTAAGCCTATCAATTAAGGCTGAGCTCTAACACCTGGATTCTCCTAGCTCTTTCCCCTACCCTCCCACCCCCACCCCTTAGTTTCTATTGGATGAGTTTACAAACTAAAACAACATTAATACACATAAGCTACACAATTCTGGAAGAATGGCAGGCTTCTACCTCAGAGCCTATTTCCTCTAGAACACTCAAAATATAAACCTGCCACCCTCTGCCAGGCCAGCCTGATCCTAGGCTGTGCCCAAAGTTCCTTCCTATACAAGTACCATCCATTGGAAAATGCAGGCAGCTTCAGCACAACCATCCAGGAATCCTCAGGGAAGAAAAGCCAGAGCTAGACCCTGAGAGAGAGCCAGCTTGGGAGCCAGAAAAGCACCTGAGCCAAAGGCCCACCCTCTTTTTATTCCCATTGGCTCAGGAGTAATCAACTTCTCAGCCAATCCCATCCTAGCCTGCTTTCTGTTGCCTCAGTAAGCTCCTCCCATGGCCCCTCCTACTTTTCCCCAGTGACCTTAACCAGATCTCTCTGTATCAGTAATATTAATATGACTTTTTGAATATTTTATAATGAAATGTGTTAACATTTAGAGAATGAGGGAATGCATAACTCAGTGAAAGAGTATTTTTCAAATGCATGTTACAAAATCATGCATGAATGACAGCTACTCAAACAAGTTAGACCAATTGATTTTAATGTAACAGAATATGATATGGTTTTAGATTTCATATTGCAACTAACCTTTAAAAACTACTACCTCAGAAGTTCTGGTGTAGTACAAAGAAGAATATCTAGTTATCTAAAAATGCCACTAGAATGTCCCCACCCCTTTTTCAATTACATACTGTGGAGCCAGATTTTCTTCATATACATAAGTCAAAGCAGACTAACTGCAGAATCAGATAAGAGAATCCAGTTGTCTTCTATTAAACAAGACACTGAAGAGATTTGAAAAAAATGTGAAATATTATTCTCCTTGCTAACTTTTTTTGTTTTGGCAAATATTTAATTTTTATAGTTCAAGTTAACATGCAGTAATTTTAGGGTTCTTGTCAAGATGGGGGAGCAGGGAGGACACTGTGTTCACCTCTTCCTATTACCACATCAAATTTACAACTGAAAGACAAATACCATATATTTTCACTTAATATGGGGAATATAAAGAACAAAATAAATGAACAAAATTGAAATAGACTCTTAGACACAGAGAGCACACTGGTGGTTGCTAGAGGTGAGGAAATCTGGGGGTATCAGTGAAAGAGGTGAAGGGATTACATATAGACTGGTAGTTACAGAATAGTCACAGGGATGTAAATAAAGTACAGCATAGGGAATAAAGTCAATAATATTGTAATAACTATGTATGGTGTCAAATGGATACTAGATTAATTGGGGTGATCAGTTCGTAAGTTGATTGTCTAATCACTATGGTATACACCTGAACCTAATATAAAATTGTATGTCAACTGTAACTGAAAAATAATATTAATTATATTTTTAAATTACAACTAAATTTAGAACAATCAACCTGATAACCATCTGAAGACAAGCTGACCAGAAGTCCTATAACTAAGGATATCAAGAAGCTACATCAGGTCTGGTAGGTAGGGTGGAGATGTAAAATGGGCTGGCTTTCCATCCATGTGTAGATAGCAGCTAAGAATCCAGAACAAAATTTCCCCTGAGAAGTGAAGAGGTCTTAGCCCTATGCTAGAATATGAAGTCCTGAACCAGTTCTGGGAAAAGAAGCCCACATAACATCTGGCAGTGAAAATCAGCAAGGATAGTCTGTCTGAGAGAGATGGCTGCTGGATGCCCGAGAATTGTCTTACAAGGGCAATGCACAAACCCTCACTCAGAGGCAGGCATTTTGGGTTCTGGCAGATGAAGAAGCAGTTGGGGTGGTGGAGGTGCCAGAGACATACAGGGAGAAACTGAGTTATGTAGTTTCAGAACAAGGGATGTCGGTTTGGCACCATTGTTAGTGTGTTGAGTCTCTTCTCCCACACAGCCAGGAGGTGGGTGCTATCTTCCTGGTGTTGAGCCTTCCCCAGGCCGAGTACTAGTGGGAGCCTTGGTTTGATGGCCCCCATGTACATCTATTCCCAGCACAGGCAGCTGCCAATTGTAGATTGCTTTGTAGCTCCTCACAGGTAGCACTGAGCCAGCTACAAGCAGTACCTGATATTAATCTGCTCTGAAGTCTCTTCCAAGAGGACCCAGAGCCAACACACCCAGTGGCCACCTTCAGACAATAATAGAATATCACCCAAGAAGCTCCACAAGCAACGCCCCAGAAAGGTTGGCACCAGACCCCACCGGGGCAAATACTATTCCATGGAGTCATCCTCTGTATAGCAGTTTGTATACTTTGGTTGTAGCCAGGCCTCACAGACAGACAGCGTGAGGGTCAATCCCATTCACTGACATCCCAACAGCAATCAATGCTCAACTACAATAGGTAGGCACACACAATGAAAACAAAAGATACTCCTTGAGCATGAGGCTTAAGTGATCAGAAAGACTGGCCCCCATGGAACACCTACTACATAAATCCACCCTCCTAAGGGTGGGAGATATAGCACATTTACCTAATACATAGAAACAAATAAGAGAGACAGTTAAAATGGGGAGATAAAGAACCATATCTTCAATGAGAGAACAGGGAGAAACCTCAAAAAAAGAAAAAATTCTGAATGAAATGGAGGCAAGCAATTTACCAGATAAGAGTTCTAAACACTGCTTATAAAAACACAGAGCCCTTGCCAGTGTGGCTCAGATAGTTGGAGCATTGTCCTATACAGCAAATGTTTGGGGTTCACTCTTCAATCAGGGCATGTATGGGGGAAACCTTTTAATTTCTCACATCAGTGTTTTTCTTTTTCTCTTCCTCTTCTTCTAAAATCAATATTTTTTTTAATTTAAAAATAAATAACAGTAAAAATTTCAACAAAAAGATAGTCAACATAAAAAAGTACATAGAAACCATAAAAAAGAACCAGTCAGAGAAGAAAAAATACAATAAACTGTAAAAAAAAAACAAACAAACAAACAAAAAAAAACCAAATAAAATCAACAGATTGGATGAAGTAGAGTATCAAATAAGTGATTTGGATGACAATGAAACAAAAACCATCCAATTGAAACAGGAAAGAGAAAACATTATTTTGAAATGAGGATAGTTTAAAGGACCTCCAGCACAACATCAAGCATAACAATATTTGTGTATAGGGGTACCAGAAGGAGAAGTAAGAGAGCAGAGGATTGAGAACCTAGTTGAAGAAATGACTGAAAACTTCCCTAATCTGGAAAAGGAAAAAGATGTATAAGTTCATGAAGTACAGCATCCCAGACAAGATGAATACAAAGGGGACCACACCAAGACCCATCAAAATTAAATTGGCAAAGGTTAAAGACAAAGAGATTATTTTAGAAGCAGTAAGAGAAAGACAGTTATCAACTGTCCCATAAGACTGTCAGCTGATTACTCAACAGAAACTTTTCAGGCCAGGGGGATTTGCACAAAGTATTCAAAGTGATGAAAAGCAAGGGCCTACAACCTAGACTATTCTACCCAGCAAAGCTGTCATTTAAAATTGAAAGAGAGATAAAGATCCTTACAGACAAGAAAAAAGCTAAAGGAGTTCATCACCACTAAACCAGTCTAGAAGATATATTGAAGGGACTTCTTTAACAAAAAAAAAAATGTTAGTCACAAATACAAGTAACATTTAAAATAAAAATGACAATAAGGCAAGGGTCCCCAGATTCCTGGCCTCAGACTGGTATCAGTCCACAGCCTGTTAGGAACCAAACAGCAGGGGAAGCTCACCTGATTTTTACACCCTGTCTTAGCCCCACCCCTCTCCTCCACAGCAGGAGGTGATAATAGAGCCTGGGCTACATCTCCAGTCCCCTCCCCCTATCAATACAAAAATTGTCTTCCAAGAAAGCATCCCCTGGTGCCAAAAAGTTTGGGAACCACTGACATAAGGTAACTGAATGCATAAGATAACAAGACCTATATACATGCTTTCTACAAGGGACCCACTTCAAATCAAAAGACAAACAGATTGAAAGTAAGGGCTGGAAAAAGACATTATTGTCTGCAAATGGAAACAAATAAAGCTGGGTGTAGCAATACATACATTAGACAAAGCACACTTTAAAACAAAGGCTACAACAGGAGGAAAAGAAGGACATCACATATTGCTAAAGGGATCATTCTGAGAAGAGGATATAACTGTTGTAAACATTTTTACATTAAACATAGGAGAAGTTCAATATATAAACCAAATACTAATGGACATAAGGGAGAAATCAATAATAACACGGTCATAGTTGGGGACTTAAATACCCGACTGACATCAATAGATATATATCTTCTAGACAGAAAATCAACAAAGAAACAGAAGCCTGAAATGGTACCAGATGGATTTAATTATTATTTCACCCCAAACCAGCAGAATATACATTCTTTTCAAGTGCATATGGAGCATTTTCTGGGATAGACCACATGTTAGGACACAAAACAAGTCTAGATAAGTTTAAGAAGATTGAAATCATATCATGTATCTTCTCTGACCACAATAGTATGAACTCAATAACAAGAAAAAACTGAAAAACTCACAAATACATGCGAGTTAAATAACATGATACTAAACAATAAATGGTTTAACAATGAGATCAGGAAGAAATTAAAAAAAAAAATCTTAAGATAAATAAAAATGAAAACAACAACCCAAAATATATGGGACACAGGGAAAGCAGTCTAACAGGAAAAATCATAGCAGTGTTGGCCTATCTCATGAAACAAGGAGGCTCTCAAAGAAATAATTAAACCTTATTTGAAGAAGCTAGGAAAAAGAACAAGAAATAAAGCCTAAAATTAGAAGAAGGAAATAATAATTATCAGATCAAAAATAAATAAAATAGTCTAAAATAAGATGCAGAAGATCAATGAAATCAAGAGCTAGTTTTTTGATAAGGTAAACAAGAATGATAAACCTTTAACCAGGCTCATGAAGAAAAAGACAGAGGACCCTAGTAAGTAAAATCAGAAATGAAAGAGAAAAAGTAACAACTACCATCAAAAAGATATAAAGGATTGTAAGAAAATATTACGTACAACTATACGCCAACAAGTTGACCAATCTGGAGAAAATGGTTAAATTAGTAGAAACATAGAATTACCAAGAATAAATCAAGAAAACAAAAACTCCCAATAAACAAAGGTCCAGGACAGCATAGTTTCACAGGTAAATTTTACCAAACATTCAAAGGAATTTAAATTAACACCTATCCTTCTCAAACTATTCCAAAAAGTTGAAGAGGATGAAAGGCTCCCAAGCTCATGTTACAAGGCCACCATTATGTTGATTCCAAAACCAGGCAAAGACATTAGAAAAAAAAAAAAAATTAAGCTAATATCTCTGATGACCATAGATGCAAAAAATCATTTAAAAAACATTATCAAACTGAATTCAGCAATACATTAAAAAGATCACACACCATGATCAAGTAGAATTTATCCTAGAAATGCAAAGTGGTGCAATATCCACAAATAACATGATATACCAAATAAATAAAATGAAGGATAAAAAATATATAATCATATCAATAGATACAGAAAAACTATTTGACAAAATCCAGCCTCTGTTTATGATTTAAAAATCTCACCAAAAGCTTGACTGGTAGCACAGTGGTTAAGGTACCGGCCTGCGAACCCAAAGGTCGCAGGTTCGATTCCCCAGCCAGGGCACGTAACCAGGTTGCAAACCAGGTCTCCAGTCAGGTCTGTGGCTGGAGGCAGGTGAAATGCAACCATACATTAATGTCTCTCTCTCTCTCTGCCTCTCTCCCTTCCCCTCTTTCTAAAAATAATGAAATAAAATCTTTAAAAAAAATTAAATCTCACCAAAGTGGGAATAGAGGGAACACACCTCAATAAGTGACATAACCATGTATGACAACCCCACAGCTAACATACTTCTTTAAAATCCAGAGACAAGATAGGATTGTTCACTTTCACCAGTCTTATCCAATATAGTATTGGAAGTTCTGGCCACAGCAGGCAAGAAAAAGAAATAAAAGGCATCCAAATTGAAAAGGAAGAAGTAAAACTGTCATTATTTGCAGATGGTATGATACTAAATAGAGAGAACCCTAAAAATTCTACTAAAAACCTACTAAAACTGATAAATGAATTCAGGAAAGTAGCAGGATACAAAATTAACATTAATAAATCAGTTGCATTTTTATACATCTATAATGAACTATCAGAAATGGAAACTAAGAAAATAATCTCCTTACATTTCTGGCAAGATGGTAGAGGAGTAAGTGGAGCTACACCAATCTCCTCCCAGGTCACATATGGAATTACTTCTTTGGAGAAAAAGTCAGCTGGAATTACCAACAGAACACCAGCTGGAAAGAGGTCCTATAACCACAGACAGAACAGAAGAGGACGCTTCATCATAATGTGACTGGCAGGAATTGCAGAAACTTGAGAGGGCTGGCTGGGCCCCCACTGGAGGCAGCAGCTGAAGGGATGGAGCTGGGGGTTCCACCTGAGAAGGGGGGGTTCTGGTCCCCCAGCTACAGCAACATGGCAGAGAGCATAGCAGCATCCAGCTGAGGAGGGTGGAAACCTGTGGAGTTTACTGGCCTGGGAGAGCAATGGAGACAGAAAACTACTAAGGTGACCACAGCAAAAGTACATTGGCACCCACCTACCCTGGGCTCCAGCAGAGGGAGGGCAGAGAGAATTGGGGATATGTGGGGAGAGTTTGTGATGGTGGCTTGGAGGAGAGAAGTGGGGAAGCAGCTGTGGGGATCCTGGTGCTGACTCATCGCCCACACCTCAGGCGGACTGTGCTGTGCCAAGTGACTTCCATATGAGGGTTCTCATAGCCCTGCCCACTGGAAGCAATCTGCCCCACCCAGCGGTGCTGGAGTCTGATCACAATTCTTTGACTTAGATCTAAATAAACCTCTCCTGCCCTGCCCTGTCTGAGCATAGATGCAGTAGTTGGCACCTGAAGAGATATCTCTTGCCCAGCAGAGCCTGGGCCTGGTGGCTTATTACAAACTCTCTCACTTACATTTGGGTCAGTCAATCAGCCCTGCACAGTGGCAAGTGAGCCTGGTGGGTGATCCTGGATTCATTGGGTCACAACTGAGTTAGTTTGTCTGACCCAGTGGCCCCTGGGCCTGCAGGCTGATCTCAAACTCATTGGATTACAATTGAATCTTTCAGTCTAGCCCAGTGGCCCCTTAGTCTGGCAGCTGATCACAGATTCATTGGATTACAATAGAATCTTTTAGTCCAACCCAGTGCCACCTGAGTCTGGTAGCCGAACCCAGATTCATTGGATTACAACTGGATCTTGCTGCCTAGCCCAGTGGTGCCTGATCCTAGTGGCTGATCACAGATTCATTGATTTACATCTGAATTTGTCCCACCAGGCTGCACCTGAGCTGGTGGTTAATCCATTGGATTCCAGTTGAACTTCTCTGTCTAGCCCAGCAGGGCCTAAGTCTGGTAGCATATTTATTGATTTACAACTGAATTGATCTGTCACCGCAAGCTGCATCTGAGCCTGTTGGTGGACCACAGATCAATAGGATTACAACTAAATCAATCCTTCCAGCCTAGCAGTTCCTTAGCCTGGAAGCTGATCACAGTCTGATTGGATTACAACAAAACCTACAAATGGGGAGAAAAAGAAACAGTCCATCACCAAAAGGAAAAGAGAAATCCTCAGAAAGATCACTAAATGAAACAGAGGCAAACAAACTATCAGATATGGAATTCAAAATAATGATGATAGAGAAGCTCTATGAGCTCAGCCAGCTCAAAGTAAACTATAAAACACTCCAGGGGGACTACTAAGAACTCCAGAGAAGCTATGAGAAACTTATTGAGAACTACACCAGCATTAAATAGGATTTAGAAACTATCAGTAAGAGCCAGGAGGAAATGAAGAATACAATTTCTGAATTGAAGACTACAGTAGAAGGAATCAACAGCAGGCCAGAGAAAGCAGAGGACTGGGTCATCCAACTGGAGGACAATGTAGAAAACTATTCCAAGACAGGGCAACAGAATGTAAAAAGGCTAAACAAGAATGAAGAGGTTTTAAGAGAGCTTCAGAACAACAAGAAATGCAATAATATCCATATCATAGGGATATCAGAAGGAGAAGAGGAACATGGAATGGAAAACCTGCTAAAAAAAGTAACGATAGAAAATTTCCCTAACATGATGAGTGAAAATGTTACTCAAGTTCAGGAAGCACAGTGTGTCCCAATGAAGATGAATCTAAACAGACCCACTCCAAGACACGTTATAATTAAAGTGGCAAATTTCAAAGATAAAAAGAGAATCCTAAAAGCATCAAGAGAGAAACAACAAATAACATATAAAGGGGTTCCAATAAGGTTTTTAAATGATTATTCAATAGAAACAATACAAGCCAGAAGGGAATGGCAAAAAATTCTCCAAGTAATGAGAAACAAAGGCCTGCAACCAAGAATACTTTACCCAGCAAGGCTCTCATTCAAAATGGAAGACGAAATAAGGAGTTTCATGGACAAAAGAAGACTAAAAGACTATATCTCTACCAAATTAGCATTGCAAGAAACGCTAAAGGGTCTGCTTTAAAAAAATGAAGAAACAGAGAGAGACAGAGAGGAACACAGGTATAAGGTGGGAAAATGGCAGTAAATAAGTATCATCAATAATAACTTTAAATGTAAACGGATTAAATGAACCAATCAAAAGACATAGGGTAGCCAAATGGGTAAGAAAACATGACCCACATATATGCTGTCTTCAAGAGACCCACCTCAGAACAAAAGATCAACACAGATTGAAAGTGAAGGGATGGAAATATACATACCAAGCAAATGGACATGGAAAAAAGGCTGAAGTAGCAATACTTACTTCAGACAAAATAGATTTTACAATGAAGGCCTTAAAAAGAGACAAAGAAGGACATTTCATAATACCTAAGGGAACAATCCAGCAAGAAGATATAACTCTGGTAAACACATATGCACCCAACATAGGAGCTCCAAAATATATAAAGAAAATCTTGGAGGACTTCAAGAACGATATTGACATTAACACACTCATAGTAGGGGATTTTAATACCCCATTATCAACAATGGACAGATCTTCCAAACAAAAAACCACCAGAGATGTTGTGGCATTGAACAACACTCTAGAGGAAGTGGACCTAACTGATATATATGGAACCTTTCACCCGAAAGAAGCAAAATACACATTCTTTTCAAATGCACATGGAATATTCTCTAAGATAGACCACATGGTATGTCACAAGACAAGCCTCCACAAATACAGGAAAATGGAAATCATACCAAGCATCTTCTCAGATCACAATGGATTGAAACTTAAAACCAATTTCAAGGGAAAAAACCAAAAACCCTCTAACTCATGGAGATGGAATAACATGCTTTTAGTTAAGGAATGGGTAAAAAAATGAGATCAAAGATGAAATCAAAAAGTTCCTGGAAACAAATGAAAATGAATATACAAAAACCCAAAACCTATGGGACACAGCAAAGGCAGTCCTCAGAGGGAAATTCACAGCAATATGGGCCTGCCTAAAAAGGATAGAAGAAGCTTACACAAACAACCTAACCATAAAGCTGCAAGAACTAGAGGCACAACAACAAACAAAGCCCAGAGCATGGAGAAGGAAGGAAATCATCAAGATCAGAGCAGAATTTAAAAACTTAGTGACTCAAACTACAATTCGAAGAATCAACAAGTCCAGGAGCTGGTTTCCTTAAAAAACAAACAAAATTGACAAGCCTTTCACCAGACTCATCAAGAAAAAGAGAGGACCCAAATAAACAGAATCAGAAATGACAGGAGAAATCACAACTGATACTTCAGATATACAGAGGATTGTAAGAAATTACTACAAACAACTATATGACAAAAAAATCTGACAACCCAAAACTGAATCCAGAAGAAGCAGAAAGCCTGAATAGACCAATAACAACTAGTGAAATTGAGAAGTAATCCAAAATCTCCCAAAGCACAAGAGCCCCAGATTGGATGGATGCACAAGTGTATTCTACCAAAAATTTAGAGAAGAACAAACTGCTATCCTTTTCAACCTATACCAAAAAAATCCAAGAAGAGGGAAGACTTCTAAACTCTTCCTATGAGGCCAATATTATTCTAATCCCAAAACCAGGTCAAAACACAACTAAGAAAGAAAACTATAGGCCAATATTTCTGATGAACATAGATGCTAAGATTCTCAACAAAATATTGGCCAACTGGATCCAGCAATATATTACAAAGATCATACACCATGATCAAGTGGGTTTCATCCCAGGGATGCAAGGATGGTACAACATTCATAAATCAATAAATGTAATACACCACATCAACAAAATGAAGGACAAAAACTATATGATCATATCAGTAGATGCTGAGAAAGCATTTGATAAAGGACAGCAACCATTTATGATAAAAACCCTCAGCAAAATGAGAATAGAGGGAGCATACCTCAACATCATAAAGGCCATATATGAGAAACCTGAAGCCAACATCATACTCAATGGCAAAATTAAAAGCTTTCCCCCTAAGATTAGGAACAAGACAAGGCTGTCCACTTTCTCCACTTTTGTTCAACATCATTTTAGAAGTTCTAGCCATAGTGATCAGAGAAGAAAAAGAAATGAAATGTATCCCAAATGGAAAGGAGGAAGTTAAACTGTCATTATTTGCAGATGACATGATAGTGTACATACAAAACCGGATAGACTCCACCAAAAACTTACTCAACCTAATAAGCAAATTGAGCAAAATAGCTGGATATAAAGTCAATATCCAGAAATCAAAAGCATTTTTGTATACCAATAATGAAACATCAGAGATAGAAGCTAGAAAACAAATCCCATTTATCATAGTAACAAGAAAAATAAAGTACTTAGAAATAAACTTAACCAAGCAGGTGAAAAAGACTGTACTCAGAAAACTACAGAACATTGAAGAAAGAAATTAAGGAAGATACAAATAAATGGAAACATATACCATGTTCATGGATGGGAAGAATTAACATTAAAATGCTCATACTAGCCCTGGCTGGTAGCACAGCGGATAAGGTGCTGGCCTTTGAACCCAAAGGTCACTGGTTCGATTCCCAGCCAGGGCACATAAACAGGTTGCAAGCCAGGTCTTCAGCCAGGTCTGTACCTGGAGGCAGGTGAAAGGCAACCATACACTGAAGTTTCTCTCCCTCTCTGCCTGCCTCTCTTCCTTCCTCTCTCTCTGGAAATAATAAATAAAATCTTTTGAAAAAAAAAAATGCCCATACTACCCAAAGCAATCTATAGATTCAATGCAATCTCAATTAAAATACCAATGACATACTTCCCAGAGATAGAAAAAAATATTTCAAAAATGTATATGGAGCCAAAAACACTAACAAATAGCCACAGCAATCTTGAGAAAGAAGAACAAGGTAGGAGGAATTACAATACCAGACATCAAACTACACTACAAGGCTACTATAATCAAAACAGTCTGGTACTGGCATAAGAACAGACATATAGATCAATAGAACAGAATAGGGAGCCCAGAAATAAACCCAGGACTCTATGGTCAATTAATATTTGACAAAGGCAGAAGGAACATAAAGGAGTAAAAACAATCTGTTCAACAAGTGGTGTTGGGAGAACTGGGCAGCAACATGCAAAAAAATAAAACCAGACCACCAACTTACACCATACACCAGAATAAACTCAAGATGGATAAAGGACTTAAATATAAGCAGTGCCACCATAAAGGTCCTGGAGAAAAATATTGGCAGTAAAATTTTAGATATCTTATGCAAAAATATGTTTACTGATACTTCTCTAAGGGCAAAGGAAATAAAAGAACAAATCAACCAATGGGACTATATCAAATTGAAAAGTTTCTGTTCAGCTAAATAAAACACCAGCAAAATTCAAAGGGAACCAACTGTATGGGAAAACATATTTGCCAATGATACCTCAGACAAGGGTTTGATCTCCAAAATATATAAAGCACTAATGCAACTCAACACCAGGGAGACAGACAGCCAATTAAAAAATGGGCAATGGACCGGAACAGACAACTCACTGAGGGAGACATACAAAAGGCCCAAAGGCATATGAACGAATGCTCACCATCACTAGCCATCAGACAGATGCAAATTAAGACCACAATAAGATACCACCTCATACCTGTCAGATGGCAATCATCAACAAATCAACAAACAAGTGTTGGTGAGGATGTGGGGCAAAGGGAACCCTGGTGCACTGTTGGTGGGAATGCAGGCTAATGCAGCCACTATGGAAAACTGTATGGCGTTTCCTTCAAAAACTAAAAATGGAACTGCCTTTTGATCCAGCAATTCCACTACTAGGACTCTACCTGAAGAACCCTGAAACACCAGTTCATAAGAACCTTTGAACCCCTATGTTCATAGCGGCGCTATTTACAACAGCCAAGTGCTGGAAACAGCCTAAGTGCCCATCAGTGTATGATTGGATCAAAAAGCTTTGGTACATTTATATAGTGGAATACTACACAGCAGAAAGAAAGAAGGAACTCCTAACCTTTGAAACAACATGGATGGAACTGGAACTGGAAACTATCATGCTTAATGAAATAAGCCAGTCAGTGAAAGACAGATACCATATGATCTCACCCATTTCAGGACAACAATGAACAAAATAGACAAGGAAACAAGCAAAACAGAAGCAGATATATGAGTAAAGTGAATAGACCTTCAGTGGGCAGAGTGGAGCGGGGAGGGGGAGGCAAAGCAGAGGAGCAGTTTAGTCAAGGAACTAGCATGAAGGAACCATGGACATAGACAATAAGTGGGATTGACTTTGGGGGGGAGTGGGTGGGTGGGGAAGGGGACAGAGGGGAATAAAAAAGGGATGGATGTAATGCAACAACAACAAATTTTAATTTAAAATAATAATTAAAATTAAAAATGAAAGAAAACAATCTTCACAATTGCTTTAAAAAAAAGCCTAGGAATAAAGTTAACAAAAGAGGTAAGAGACCTCTACTCTAAAATTAAAAAATATTGAAGATAGAACTTGAAAAAGATACAAATAAGTGGATGTATAAAACATGTTCATAGATTGAACAAATTAACATCATTAAAGTGTCCATACTACCCAAAAACAATCTCTCAATTCAATGGGATCTTTATCAAAATACCAATGACATTTTCTACAGAATTAGTAGAAATAATCCTTAAATTTATATGGAACTACAAAAGACCTTGAGTAGCCACAGCAATCTTGAGAAAAAAGAACATAGTTTGCTTGCTATCTACCTGATAGCAAACTGTACTATAAGGTTTTAGTAATCAAAACAGCCTGGTATGGCATAAAAACAACAAACGTTGATCAATGGAATGGAATAGAGAGTCCAGAAGTGAACCCACACCTATTTGGTCAATTAATCTATGACAAAGGAGGTAAGAACATACAATGAAGTAAAGGCAGGCTATTCCATAAATCATGTAGGGAAAATTGAGCAGATATATGCAAAAATCTGAAACAAGACCACCTTCTATATACCGTATACAAGAAAAACTCAAAATGGATTAAAGACTTAAATGTAGAGTTGAAACCATAAAAATCCTAAGAAGAAAACAAAGGCAGGCTGTAAACTCTGACATTTTTCATAGTAATATTTTTTTTCTGATATATTTCCTTGGGGAAAGAGAAATGAAAGAAAAACTAATGAACAACATCAAATTAAAAAGTTTGTGCACAGCAAACGGAATCATCAATGAAACAAAAAGACAAACTATGGAAAGGGAGACAATATTGACAATGATACATCTGATAAGGGGTTATATCCAACATTTACAAAGAATTCATACAACTCAACACCCAAAAAAACTCCAAAACAATCAAATTACAAAAAGGATGGAGGACCTGAATAGATACTTCTTGAAAGAGGACATACAGATAGATGGCCACTAGATCTATGGAACAATGATCTGCATCACTAATCATCAGAGAAATGCAAAGTAAAACCACAATAAAAGTTAGAACCGTTTTAACTTGACACCTGTTAGAATGGTTACCATCAATAAATCCATAAACAACAAGTGCTGGCAAGGATGTGAAGAAAAGGAAACCCTCGTGCACTCTTGGTTGAAATACAGATTGGTACAGCCACTGTGGAAAAACAGTTTAGAGGTTCCTAAAATATATATATAAGTGACTACACAAATGCTTGTTTTACAATTATTTCTTAAACTATGTATACAAATGTTACGTACTTTCGTACATGTACACAAATATTTCATGATTTAAAAAAAGCTATAATTATGTAAGTTGACTCTTGCTGTAGTAGAAAAAGCACGGTTTTGGAAATGAAAGATTAATGATTAAAGTTCTCTATCTGTGTTAATATATGGTTTTGGGGTATATATTATGATATATATGCTGTGATACCACTTTTGTAAACATAGAAGTGCCTTATAAACTATAAAGGTGTATGTAACTGTTGTCCACTATTATTGCTGCAGAGTAACAACATAAATATGTATGTGTGTATACATGTATGCATGTGTGTGTGTGTGTATATAAATTTATAAGTTCTGTCTTTTAATGATCCTGCCTATTGTGACCTTTAAGCAGACATTTGCAAATCTGTCAAGCAGGAAAGACCCAGGGTTTGAACCTCGCTCAGTCCTCCAACTCTGAGGTTGCCCAGGCCTGGCCAATCCCAGAAACACACCTGGAGCTACTCCACTTCCCTGTTCTTAAAGAATGCAGTTTTTGTTCCCTTCTTCCTCTTTGAACCCGTGCAAATTTAGTTATCAGCAGCTAGCTGGAAGACATTCCTCCTACACTTTCCTGAAACTTCTTTGCAGTAGGGCCTGGTTTCTCAGGTCCTGAGCACGGTCTGGCTTCAAGTGGAGATGGGAAACATCCTGTCTACTGGTTTTACCCTCCCTTCTGCATCCAGTACCGTGTTGGCTGCTCTGATGTCAGAGTTTGTTGAGCCAGCTGCAGCCCTCACCATCTGGACCTGCTCCTCTGGACAGCCATGTGGTACATTGTGGGATGAAGCCTGTGTGTCTCCCCTGGCCTTTAGGATGGCATCTTGGAAAAGAGGGAAGAGAGAGAAGCTGATGGGCCGATCCTTGTTCCCCTCTTAACTTTCCACTTCCCTACATTCTCCATCCTGTCTCGTTTGTTCAAAAGAAGAAAAAGAGGCATTAGGGATGGAGGAGACTCTGTTAATTATACATTTCTGAATAAATGTTTGTTATTCCTAAAAAAAAAAAAAAAAGTTCCTTCCAGACATTTCCATTTTTATTTTACTTCCAAAACCCTTGTAATTAAATTTGTTGCACAGTGTTAATAATTCAATTGTAAACGTGTTACAGGTTACTTCTCCTCCAAATAGTATTTCATCTTCTTAATTTGTTTTTTTAAACTGTCTCAACTTATGTGTCTTAATATTGTCAGAGACCTCAAATACTCTGCAGTAGAAGTGGAAGAGAGTAAATTTCATGTACACAGTAAAGGATCCTAACATTATGAGAGAACATGGGGCTTGAATATCTTCTTTTGAATGGCTGTGAGGCAACGTTTGTGGCAACCGCATTCCCCTCTTTCTTCAGCACATCACCCTCGGATAAATAAATAAAGCACAGGACTTTCATTTCCAGGCAGTTGTCATAGCAACTTTTGACTTTCCACAGAAGAAAGAATTCTCAGATCTTAAGCCCTGACTCCAGAAGAGCTAAAAAGTCTCAAAGTCTAAAAGGAACCTAAAGAATAATTTGCAAGATGTGATGAAACTGGGTATCCGTTATTTAGAACGTTTCCACTAAGTGTATGTAGTTTTCCCCCTGAACTCAACAGCAGTAGGCTAATAACAGCCACTTATCACTTATTACATGTCAGGCACAAAGAGCATGGCATAGATTATGTTTTTCTTTCAACAACACTGTAAATGTGGTACTATTTTGTCAACATTTTACTTCTGAGGAAATGTATTTAGTTAGTAGATAAAGCAATTGACTCAAAACCACACAGTAATTACTCAATCTTTCAGCCCTCAGTGGTTGACCACTTAAAACATTCTCTGCTTTTCTGGATTTCCTTCTGCTTTACTGACCCATCACTTGGCTGGCTCCCTTGTTTCTGCCTAATCTGTTAATGTTGGCATGTCCAGAACTTGGAGTGAGCAGTCCCTTCTGTCCAGGTGACCTCTTCCAATCCTGTGTCTTTAACTGCTTTCTATGAACTAATTTCAAATCCTTATTCTCAAGTCCGTATCTTCCACCCCAGCTATCTCACATGCATTTCGGACTCGTGTATGCAACACGTAGGTATCTAATAGGTATTTCAAAGGTAATAAATCGTAATGCCTGTCCTGCAGTCTTCCCTATTTCAGTAAGTGACAGTAATCTTTTTTTTTTTTTTTTAGAGTATGAAGTTTTATTTATTTATTTATTATTTTAGAGAGTGGGGACAGGAGGGAGAAACAGAGGCAAGAAAGCGAAATATCAAGTGGTTGCCTTCTGGATGCCCCAGGGAACTGAACCTGCAATCTGCCATGTGTCCTGACCAGGAATCAAACCATCTACCTTTTGGTCTGCAGGGTGATGCCCAACCAAGCCACACCAGCCCAGGTGGTGACAGTATTCTTTAACTTAGATGCTCAAAGCAAACTTTCTAAGAGTCATCCTTGATTTCTCCCTTTTGCTTACCCACTCACACTAATATGCGGCATAAACAAGTTATGTCAGGTAGTTACCCAAAATCAGTCTTCAATCTACTTTTCATCTACATTGTCACCACTTAAATGAAGGCTACAGTCTTTTCCCTGGACTCCTAATCAGTAACTTTTAAGGTTCCTGCTTCTACTCTCCAAAGAACACTCAGAATGAGCTTTTGAGACCATAGATCAGATTGTGTCAGCTCAAAGCTCTCACTCACTTCCCATGGCTCTTGGAATATTATTTGAACTGTAATGCTTTGGCATCCCTAGCTCCTGCTTCCTGCTGCAGTTTCCTGTTATTGACCCTTCCTTTATTCTGCTTTAGTCACAATATTCTTCTTTCCTTCCCTCAAATTTCTTTTGCCTCCATAATTTTGCAGTATAAGCAGTATAAACTGTCTCAAACTTTGCTTTGCTCATCTTCCTAGCTGGCTCTTTTCATCCTTCACATCTCAGCTCAAATATCGTCTTCTTAGACATCGCCTTTTCTAAAGTGGCCTCCTGTTGGAGTTCTCAGTTATCACATCATTTTTATTAATAGCATGTATCAATATCAGAAATGTTGACTGCCTTCCCCACTTCTACTAGTGCAAGCTCCATAGAGTTAGGGCTTCTGTCTTCCTCATTTCTATATTCTCAAAGCCTAGGAGCATATAGAAGGTGCTCAATAAACACTCCAACATGGGGAAGGAAGGAAGGAAAAAAGAGAAATTCAGTGCCAAGACTCCATCCCAGGATAATTTTACTCCAAAACTGCTTTTCACTCCCACTCTCCTTTGGCTATTCAAGATGAATTCCAGTCATGTTATTTTGCCTGAATCCTCCAAGACCCCAAGTTTGAGATGAGGGCAAAAAGAGTTGGGCTGTGACAGAACCTTCTTATTCTCTTGAAAAGTCAGTAGACTTTAGGAGAGAGGGGCAAGCTAGAGAACACTACAGCACAGTTTTTACTCCCTCTGAAGTGAGGGATAACTCCCTTGGGAGAAGAGAATGTATTCTTAATGTTACAAGAGTGGGAGAAAGCTAAAATCCCCCACTTCCCAGTTTAGGGTGGGACACTGAAGCCATTTTTCCTGAGAGAGAGGTACTTTGCATATCTATGGCTGGTGACTAGCATCTTGGTGATGCAAATAAGTAGATAAATCTCTTACCCCAAGAAGATGGGAGGGGTTTTTGACCATAAAATGGTGATGAAAAGAATTTACAGGGCTTTGTGAAATTTCACAGGTGGCTATGATTGGTCATCCTACCACTGCGGCAAGGGCCACCATCATGGCTTAAAATTGGGCAACAGATACCTCTCTCTCTCTCTCTCTCTCTCTCTCTCTCTCCCTCCCTCCCTCTCACTCTCCCTCACCCTCTCTCATCCTCTCTTACCCTCTCTCTCCCTCACCTGGATGAACATGCAGAGGGGCTCCTCCAGAATGATACGCAGAGAGACACACAGTCTCTCTCTGCTCCCCTGGATGGACCCATAGACAGACACGAGGCCTGAGAACTCACCTGGTTTGAGAAGGGGGGAGCAAATGGGGGAAGGGAGACATGGAGCTTGTGCAGAGATAGGGAATAACCTGTGGCATAAGAGTTGGGGAGTATGCACGAGATGCTCCCCTAGTTGGGTAGAGCAGCCGCCAGGAACTTTGAATTTATAACTGGAATGCTACGCTGCAAACTGTTGTGTTTCTGAAAGATGATATCTTTTGCTTGTCAGTTTGAAAGCTAGCCTAATCAGCAGGACTGTATATTGTGGGTGTTTTTAAAGGGAGTGGGATTTAACGGCCCAATTGCACCTTTAATATAAGTCTGTATACCCCTCAAATAAACAAAATACCTTTCCTTTTCACCAAAGTCCGTTATTAAGAGTCATTCCTGGCAGCGGGCAAATTGAGCCCATTAAAACTGGGACCCCCCCCCCCCCCCCGCAAGGGTCCTGTTACATTAATACAGTTGATTTGTACACCAGGACCCACAAAATGGAGGCTGCCTGGTGGCGGGCTTCCATCACAAATCTAAACCTGAGTCAGCCTGCGCTTACGGGAAACACGTCAAGAAACCTAACATGCCAATCCAGCCCTCCAAACTCAGCTGTAGCTAGCTCACCTTCCCCTAGGAAAGAGAACCTCCTGGCCAACACGATTAACTCACTCTGTAACAAGGTGAAAACCAGGAGTCCCTGAAAATAGAGTATTTCTCCCACAGCCCTTGGTTGGGGGAGAGCAGATGACACAGCTTGAGATACTTGGCATGGCAAAACGCAAGTTAATAGCTATGCTGCCACCCTGGATGAAACGTGGTTGGGACTCTGAAGAGCATTCGGGGGAGCTTACAGTGCCAGCGTGAAAGGCAGGGTGGTGGAGGCTCCTGGGTCACTGAGAACGCTTGCCCCAACTGCAGATGGCAGCCGAAAGCAAGTAAAAGATATGGGGCACTGGCAAAAGCACTCCCACCTTGTGGGAGAAGCCAGATAGGAGGGCATGTAGGAAGCTCTCGGTCAGCATTTAAAAGAAGGGTGGCCAGAGAGAGAGATAGGAGAACCATGAGGAAAGAGCCATGAAGCAGGAGGATTTGACCCTGAGGTCTGAGGGAGGAGGCAGCAAGCAGCTATGCAGTTTGTAGTCAGGATTCAGCCACGTGGCCTGCTGCCCTGAAGCAGAAGGGAATTCCACCATCGAGGCTACAGTGAGAAAGGCAGCCATGTGGGCTGAGGAATGGGTGTAAGGAAAGAGCTGATGGAGCTGTGCCGGAACCTGGCGAACCAAGCTCAGATGCGTGGGAGATGCCTAGAATGCTGAACTGTGACCGGGAATGGAGACTTTTGCTTCTCTGAAGGGTACATGGAGAATTCACTCTGTTGGGATGTGTGCCTCCCGGGACTCCACCACGATCCAGTGTAACACAGCACATGTTTTCCTCAACTATTATATGGAGTTTGAGGGCAGAGCCCTCCAGATCCTGAAAGAGAGACCTGCTGTGAAAGGACGGTGGTTCTGAAACCCATGAGTGTACGTTCCAGAGGGGACGGAGAATTCCCTTAGGAACAGATAAGGTTATGGGGAACTTCTGGGCATGGTGTTGGCTTATAGCCTGGTGGGGAGCAGAAGTGCTGGGTCTTATGGGAGACAGGGCTCTTGAGTAGGAGTGCTTCCAGCACCCCACCCTGCGAGGTTGGAACCCTGTAAATAAAAACCTGTTTCCTTCAACACCAATTGTTGGGTCATGTATCAAGGTGACACAGTAAATGAGCCCCGGTTTGCTCAGTTACAACTCTTCCATATGATGCCTCAGCTGAGAAAAGTGCTTCACTGCTTGTGAGGCACCGAACTCCCTCAAACCAGTAGTTGCTGTCCCTGTGGACAAAAAAGGGGCCATGTACTGTAAGGGGGATATAAGGACCCCCCCCCCCCCCTTAACGGCCCTGGCTCCTGGGCAGGAGCCAGCTGTAGCCAGCTTGAGTGATAAGAAAGGCACTGAAAAACTAGCTTTAATTTCTATGTCTGTTTCTGTAACCTTGCAAGGCCAGGGAGTGAAACTTCAACTATAAAAGTTGCTTTTTGCCTTAGCTCAGGGCCCAGAATTTGGAGAGCAGCTTCTCCTCTGGGACCTCGTGTGAATAAAGGATCGTACTCCTGCACTTCCCCAGTGTCTGGTCGGTTTCCTTCTGAATTCTGATAGAATAGTACTAAATCTGACAAGCTCGTTGGAGGCCTGCAGGCTGTCTTACAAACTCAGGAGACCGAAAGTAACCACAGAGGGTGGTCTGAAATGAAAACTTTCTAACTGAAAGCAAGTTATAGTGGACATTCATATTTTATTTTATTTTATTTTTTATTTTTATCTTTCTTGACATTCATATTTTAGGCTGGTGTCTTCCCGGACAAAGGTCAACCTTTACCTTAACTGAGCCTGTCTATTGTATTTTTGTATCCACAATAACATACCTTTGGAATGTCGGGGTCATTTCCTTTTTCCAGACCCCTCAGGGCACAATCACTGCACAAGAGCCAGACACAATCTCTCCTTGTTATTGTTGTGGTGCTGATGAACTGTTAACTATTCTATATCCACAGATGTAAAAGAATGTGTCTATTTATTTTATTTTTTATTTGGTCCTATAGATTTTCCCACTGTGCTTTCACCCTCCTCTCTAATCTAGCATCAATGGATTTCATGTAATCTTACCTCTCCTCCTTTCATTGTAATATATAAAATAAGGTGAAAAGCTGCCATTCTCTGGAACATTTTCTCAATCCATTAAGATTTTGCTTCCCAGCAATTGTCAATTTGGCTCAAATAGACTCATAAAAATTCTCAATACGTTTGGACTTTTCTTACCTCAACATTTGCTTGAATAAAAGACATCAAAAATCAATACTAAATTGTTTTAGTTTTGTCATTTAACATTCCTCAGTACGTCTTTTCCGACCAAATTCCCAAGGTGTTTAGGTAGTTGTTTTCAAATAAAGAGAATCATTCCAAAGTGTTAACTTTGGGGGTGGCCTTGACAACCATACCAACCCATTTCTCTTATTCTCACTCTTTAATTATAGGCACTAAAATGGTATTTAAACCATTTGTGAGGAAGGAAAACAGAAAAAAGACACTCCAAAACATGAAGTGTTAGGAGGCAACTAGCAGCCTGAGAAAATTATTGGATTCGAGGAGGAAAATGATTTTTCCTCTACCCTTCTAAATTCTGCATGGGGCCCCTGTAACAAAAGACAGATTAACAAGAGAAAAGTATACAAATTTCACATGATACAAGACCCTTTGTAAGGAAGAAATGAAGACTGGGCACGGGGTGAAACCTGAGTCTTTTCATGCTAGGTTTGATGAGAGTGGAAAGAGATGGAAAGATGTGACAGGACAAAGGGTATGAGCCAAGTGTAGTAAACAGAGGGAGTCTCAATAAACCCTGCACATTCAGGTTCCTCTCTGTCCCCCTTTGTCTTTGTTTTTTCTCTTAAGTATATTTTATTTATTTTGCTATTACAGTTATCCCAATTTCCCCCCTTCGGCCACCTCTACCCAGTACCCCATTTCCTCCTGCAATGCCCCCCTTAGTTCATGTCCATGTGTCATGCATATAAGTTCTTAGGCTTCTCCATTTCCTTTATCTTCTTAACATCCTGCTGTTTATTCTGTAACCACCAATGTGTACTTTTTTAATTTTTTCCTTTCACATCCAGACAATTGACCATTTAATTACTGCCTTCTGTCAGCTTCTCAAATCATATTAATACAAAGTTTTCTTTTTGTTATTTCAAAATGCCTATGTTAATTCATTTGTTTAAAGAATTACTCTTTTAAGTAATGCAAATTGCAATATTACCAAACACACATGCAAAAATACATTTATACTCATACATATTTTTACACATATTTAAAGTACATACTGGATTTTGAAGAGTTAATACAAAAAATTTTAAATATGCCAATAGCTTATATAATTATTACATGTTAAATGATAGTGTTTTAGATATATTGTAGCAAATTAAGCATTTTTTTTTTCTTCTTTAATATTTATTTGTTTGTGGTAGCCCTGGCTGGTGGCACAGTGGATAAGGCACTGGCCTCCAAACCCAAATGTCACTGGTTCGACTCCCCAGCCAGGGCACATGACCAGGTTGCAAGCCAGGTCTCCAACCAGGTCCATAGCTGGAGGCAGGTGAAAGGCAACCATACATTGATGTCTCTCTCTCTCTCTGCTTCCCCTCGTTCCCCTCTCTCTAAAAATAATACATAAAAATTTTTTTTTTAATTTTCAGATTTTATTTATTTTTTTAGAAATAGGGGAAGGGAAGGGAGAAAGATAGAGAGAGAAGTATCAATGTGTGAGAGAAACATTGATCAGCTGCCTCTCATATACCCCTGTCTAGGAACCTGGCCTGCAACCCAGATATGTGCCCTGACCAGGAATTGAACCACTCACCTTTCAGTTCACAAGCTGGTGCTCAACCCACTGAGCCACACCAGCCAGGGCCAGCTTATAATATTTAATAAGGCAGTATATTTTAAGTTAGCATGGATGTTTCTCATAGCCAATCCCTTCATACAAACCCAAAATTGATTCAAAGTCCAGCCAACTCCTAGGATAAGGAAGAGGGAAGATGATACAAGGATATTCTTCCACACAGAATATAGTTCTAATTTAGATAAGCTTATGAAGAGTTGGAATCTCAAATATCTCACTCTACTTCTGGAACCAAAAAGAAGCATGCCAAGGACTGAGAGAAATAAATTGTTATAATTTGCATGTTAGTTGGCTTTCACTAAGAGTTGTTCCTGAGCCTTTCAAATGTCAAGGATTTTAGCATTAAAACACTCAGCTTTCAGCACTTCAGAAACTCGCAATGCTAATGTTTTTGTTTTGTATTTTAAGTAACAATTGTTTGGTTGAAGTCTTTGATATTCAACACTTAAATTCCTATTAAGTAAAAAACTTGCAGGGAGTTTGAAGAGTTTCAGATATAGTGGCAGGTTAAAAATTAATTTTACTATAGCCCTTGATGCTGACTTGCAGCCTTGCAAAGATCATGTATCTTCCTGTGGTTTCAGTTTTTTCATTATAAGACAAAAAAGTAATAGGGGATATTATTCTGAGATCATTGGAGAAAATGGACAAGTTATATGTTATTTGTAGATGCACTGATATCAAATCCAATTATGTAAATGCTATTTGTAAATATCTTTCTAATTCTGTGCTATATGATATATAAGTTTCATATAGTGAAAACAAAATTTAATTTGCTAGTTTGTCAAAATCTAATATATCCAATTTCTTTTCAATGAGGGCCAAACAGCCGTAGTAAAATTTGAAATAATAAAATCTCAAAAATTACTTTAGTCTTTTCTTCTGCTGCACAGAACCACGACTCTTTACTCTCTGAAAAGCTTTTATTACTTGACACCCCACCCTCACGCCCATGACCTTGGATCTACAAATATCATAATTTTATATGAAAAGGAATTTTATACCAGAAGAAATCCAGACATTAAGACTCTACAAGTTTTGTTACTGAAACCCAAGTCATACGTCTCATGCTTTGAAAGGCCAAATCTCAAAACATCTGAGTTTGGTATTAGGACAGGCTTATTGATTGAGAAGGTGCCAAAGGAAAGATGAGAGACTTAATCCATCTTACTCCCTGGACTGAGGTTTTAGGGATAACAGGTATGTGGAAGTGCTGGTGGGGCAAGTTTTAATTGGAGGACCTTGGAAGTTGGCGATTTATGGTAAAGGGGCATCAACGCTAGTTGTCCTGGACCAATGGATCCTTGGGTTCTGAAAGGTTTCAAGTTTTCAACTTTCGGTCATGCCCTTGTCCTCTAGTTCTGTGGGTGCGGTCAGGGAAGACTTTGATTCCAGTTGCACCTGGAGGTCACGGTTCTCTCCTCTGCACATATTTTGGTCGCATGATTTATGGCTTTGTTGTGCTGTCTCTGAAAAACAATTCAGTAGCTCATTAAACAGTTAAGGACCATTTTGAGCTGGTTCCACAATTACAATTTCTCTAGCAAATAAGGAATGCAAATTAAATATCTTTTTCACCTAGCTATTTGGCAATATTAAAATTAAATCTAGCAAATGTTAAAAATCATAGTTTTTATATTTGCTAAGGTGTAGGGAGTAAGTTTCACTTACTGTTAGTGGGAGTATAAATTGGTAAGAACTTTTTGAGACATAATTGGCAATACCCTATCAAGTTTAAAATATTATTTTGAACAGCACAGTAGTACACAAAGGTACAAACATTTTTACCAATTGTCAATGGGAATGAAAAGTCACTGGAACATTTTTACACTGGTGGGAATGTAAGCTGGCACAACCACTTTGAAAAACAATTGGACATTATTTGATAAAGCTAAAGATGTATATTTCTTATCACACAGTAGTTCCAATCCTGGGCATGTAGACAAAAGAAAATTCTTGCATATGTGTTTCCATCCACACTATAAGAACAAGAAAATAGAAGCAGCCCTGATTGTCCATCAACAATGCAATAAACACAGCAGGGAAAATAAATGAATTACCCCTACTCACACTGTGTTGTAAGGAATAACAAGTTTCAGAGTATCATATACAGTATGATTCCATTTGTGTAAAGTTCAAAAATGTAAAACTAGTTCGTGTATCATTTAGAAAAACAAATATATGTTGTAAAATGAAAAATGATGATAGACATAAATACTTGGTAGTGATTACCTCTGATGGAGAAGGAAAATGGGGTTGGAGAAAGAGATTTAAAGATAACAAGAATGTTGAGCTTTTTCTCCTTAATCATGGTGGTAGGTTGCAGGTATTTGGTTTTGGTGATAAATGTGCTTCTTTTTACTTCACAAATATATTTTTTTGTATTGATTCAACGGTTAATAAAAATAATTTAAAGAACTTAAATATCCAGAAACCAGTTATGAGTCAATAGAATAGAATGATTTTATTTATATAAAACTGTATACCCTTTATATATATAAATGCCATATAAAGATGTGTGGTGAGAATATATATACATTAATGTATTAACCATTGTTACTTAGTGATTGAATTTGGGCTCCTTTTGCTCTTACTGTTTTACTATGTTGTTTTATTTTATAAAAAATGTGTTCTTTTTTATGACAAAAGCAATTTTGTAAAATATACAACTCTTAGGATGGTCCTCACAGTATCATATATTACATATTGCATAGTAAAGTATTAACCTTATCCAAAGAGAAGCCTGGCCTTTGCTCTCAACTCCTGAGAACTAAATGTCTAAGCCCTTAAAATGTTCTGCCTTATAAAAGTACCTTTGTTTGCCTGGGGACTATGGCCACACCAGATGGTTTATGTTAAAAACATGTTGTATCTTTGACTTCTCTCTCATTTTCCACATACCAACAGCCACTGAGTTTTATTTATACTCCTTCTTAATACCTCTCCAGTATAGCCACTTCAGCCCCCTTTCTCCATCTCCACTGCTATTGCCTTAGTTTAGATCAGTGATTTTCAACATTTTTCACCTCATGGCACACATAAACTAATTAACAAAACTGTGCAACACACCAGAAATATTTATTTTGCCAATCTGACAAAGAATAGGTATAATTTTGATTTATTTACAAATGGCTATTTTTGTGTTGGCTATTGTCGTTATTTTTATTTTTTAATTATTTATTATTTTTATTTTATTTTATTCTTTTTAAGAGTTTATTTATTATTTTTAGAGAGAGGGGAAGGGAGACAGGCAGAGAGGGAGAGAAACTTCAATGTATGGTTGCCTTTCACCTGCCTCCAGCTACAGACCTGGCTGGAGACCTGGCTTGCAACCTGGTTATGTGCCCTGAATGGGGAATCGAACCAACGACCTTTGGGTTTGCAGGCTGGTACTTTATCCACTGTGCCATCAGCCAGGTTTTTCAAATGTCACAATCTAAGGGAAAAGAGGTCAGTGCCCCTGACCAAATAGACAGAAATTGCATGTGTTAAAAATTGAGGCACAGAAGTTGAAAAATCACTGATTTAGATCACCAACCTTCCTGCTCCCCTTTGCTCCCTTTTTATTGCATTAGCCTCTTATCTTCCTACTCATTAAGTCACTTATTCAATAAATATGTATTGCATGCCTGGTATATACCAACGCTTTTTTAGGTGTGAAGAGATTAGCAGTGCACAAAACAAAGCCTTAGCCTTCATAAGGACTTGCTTGCTGTGGAGGGATAAATTAATAGACAAACAAATGCACACTATAATGTCTTATTGCGATCGGTGTTGCAGGAATCCCCAATCATGCCTTCTGGTATGCACACTCTTGGGTGTTCCTCTCCCATCATGACTGTGGTTCAGCTAGGACATGTTTTAGCCACTGTGGTATTGCCAAATGTGAAAAGTGCTCCTGTATCGGCCTTGCTTTCCCTTGCTTCTGAGAGCTCTCTGCCACCCTGTGTCCAAAGCCCAGCAGTCCCAACCATTTCACCTGTCCCAGTTAAGATCCCATACACATTAATGGTCATCTAGATCATCCAGTTAGAGCCTAGGCAGCCCAGGCTGGAACTGCCCAGCCAATCCACAGAATGGTAAAAATGATACATTTTCTTGTTTGTTTTAAGCCACGACGGTTTGGTATGCTTTGTTACCTAGCAACATCTGACTGACAGAGCACTGTAATGGCATAGAGGGTGATGGGGAAGGGCTACTCAAATGGGGCAATCAGGGATGGCCTCTTCAAAAAGATGACGTTTGAACAGAGAACTGAAAGAAGAGAAGGACCGAACTGTTGGGCTATCAGAGGGAATGGTATTTTACATGGAGGAAACAGCATCCTAAGTAGAGGGAATAATGTGATAGGGCAATGCTTGGTATGTGAAAAATAATATTTGTTAGAGTTAGCTTGAGTTTAGTATTCAAGGGGAAAGAGTGATAATAAATTAGGTCGAAGAGGCAGCTAGGGGTTAGTCATATCCTGCTATTGCAAACAATGTCGAAATTAATAATTTTTATGGATATTTTGCATAGGGACTAAATAAATAGCTATAAAGTTCACATAATTAAATGACTATGTCTAAAGGCTTGTATTTTGATATTTTGATAGATATCGCCAGATTGCTTCCTATTAAAGTTGTTAACTACCATTCCACCAGCAATATGCGTTACTTGTCATTATCAAACAGGGTGTTACCAAGTTCTTTGGTCTTTGTCAATCTGATAAGTGAAAAATGGTTTTCATTTGCATGTTTCTTATATAAATGAGGTTGAGCAATTATTCATATGCTTCAAAACCATGATAATTTTTTTTTTCTGTGAATTGTCTGTTTATCTTCTTTGCCTTTTTCCACTGGGTTGTCTTTTGTAGTTCTTCACATGCTAGGAAAATGAGGCTTTTGTTTGTGATTGAATTACATTTTGAAAGACTAGGCTGCTGTAAATAACAGACTGATAGGGGAGATATGGCAGCGGGCAGACCTGTCAGGAGGCTACTCTAAAGCTCCAGATGAAAGAAGATGGTAGCGGGGGTTAGAAATATAGAAATAGAAATGATGAGAAGTAGTCAGACTCAGGATAATATAATATATCTAACATTGATTGAAGGCTTACTTTATATGAACATTTTCATAATGGCCCTATATGAATTTTCATTCTATTTTTGCAATAATTTAATGAGCGAGGTGGTGTTTTCTTTTTTTATCCCTGCATATCCTCTTTCACCTCCCCCCATCCCCTGGCAATCACCACACTGTTGTCTGTGTCTATAAGATTTTTTTTCTGTTTTCATTTTCTTTTTTTGTTGAATTTCTCTACTTCCCCTCCAACCTAGTCCTCCCCACAGCTGTCAGCCTGCTCTTTGTCATTGTTCTTGTTAGTTCGTATTGTTCATTATATTCCACATATGAGTGAAATCATATGGTACTTGCCTTTCTCTGACTGGCTTATTTAACTTAGCATGATGCTCTCCTAATTCATCCATGCTGTCAAAAAGGGTAAAGTTTTATTCTTTTATGTCTGAGTAGTATTCTTTTGTGTTAATGTACCACTGCTTTTTTATTCACTCATCCACTGATGAACACTTGAGCTGCTTCCAAATTTTGGCTTTTTAAAATATCATTGCATTGAACATAGGGGTGCATATATTCTTTCAAATCAGTGTTTCAAGTTTAGTTAGATTAAATTTCCAGAAACGAAATCACTAATTCCTAAGGAGGTTCCATTTTGGATTTTTTGAGGTATCTGCACACTATTTTTGGCAGTGGCTGCACCAGTCTGCATTCCCACGACCAGTGCACAAGGGTTCCCCTTTCTTTAGATCCTCACTTACACTTGTTGTCTGTTTATTTATTGATGACAGCCATTTTGACAGATGTGAGGTGATATCTCATTGTGATTTTGATTTGCATTTCTCTATGATTAGTGATGCTGATCATCTTTCCATATGTCTATTGGTCACCTATATGTCCTCTTTGGAGCAGTGTCTATTCAGGTTCTTTGCCAATTTTTTTTTTTCTTTGCCAATTTTTAAATTGGATCGTTTGGGGGTTTTGGTGTTGAGTTTTACAAGTTCTTTATAAATTTGTTTATTAACCCCTTAACAGATGTATTGGCAAATATGTTTTTCTATTTAGTGAGTTGTCTTTTAATTTTGTTGATAGTTTACTTTGCTGTGCAAAACCTTTTTAGTTTGATGTAGTCCCATTTGTTCATTTTCTCTTTTGTTTCCCTTGCCTGAGGAGATGTATCAGAAAAAATATTATTGTTATAATAAATGTCTGAGACTTTATTGCCTATGTTTTCTTCTAGGAGTTTTATGGTTTTGAGTCTAACATTTAAGTCTTTAATCCATTTTAAGTTTATTCTTGTGCAAGAATAAGAACATGGTCTACCCAGCTTTATTATTATTATTTGCATGTTTTCTGTCCAATATTCCCAACACCATTCATTGAATAGACTGCCTTTACCTTATAGTACATTTTTGCCTACTTTGGCAAATAATAAGCCACTTTGTCAAATAAAGCATAAGGTTACTTCTGGGCTCTCTGTACTGTTCCATTAATCTACATACCTGATTTTATGCCTGTACCATGCTGTATTGATTACTATGGCCTTATAGTATAGTTTGATATCAGATAGTGTTATATCTCCAACTTTGTTTTATTTTCTTGAGATTGCTGTTGCTATTTGAAATCTTTTGTGGTTCCCTAAAATTTTTAGAATATTTGTTCCAGTTATGTGAAATGCACCAGTGGTGCCTTGATAGGAATTGCATTGAATCTATAGATTGCATTTGGTAGTATGGACATTTTAATGATTTTAATTCTTCCTATCCATAAATATGGTATACACTTCCACTTATTTGTATCTTCTTCAGTTTCTTTCTTAATTTTTAAATGATTTTCCAAGTCCAGATCTTTTACATTCTTATTAAAGTTTATTCCTAGGTATTTTTTGAAGCAATTGTAAATGGGATTATTTTCTTAGTTTTCCTTTTTGATAGTTCATTATTATTGTATAGAAATGCAACCAATTTATGAATATTAATTTTGTATCCTGTTACTTTATTGAATTCAATGATCAGTTCTAGCAGTTGTTTGGTGGAATGTTTAGGGTTTTCCATATACAGCATTATGTCAACTGCAAATACTGATAGTTTTACTTCTTTTCCAATTTGGGTGCCTTTTATTTCTTTTTCTTGTCTGATTGCCCTGGCTAGGACTTCCAGTACTATACTGAATAAGAGAAGTGGAAATAGACATCCCTGTCTTGTTCCTGATCTTAAGGGTTATGCTTATAGGGTACATGTGATAAATTGGCAATAATGTTGCATCTCCTTATTTCACATGCTTCTTATTAATTTTGAAAAACTATGTTTCTAAGGTTATGATTTAACATCATTGTTTCAGATATAAAGTATTAAATTCTGAGAGCAACTGTAATGTAAAAGAAATATGATGTTAGAGCAACCACACTTTCTGGACTGCATGTAGGGCGAACTGCTAAGGAAATTGAGGACTTCAATAACATCCCTTTACATGCAGTTAACAACCTGAAGAAGGTGTATGTTGCAAAAGTTTGCAAGATTATTGCTAAAGGTATCAGATACACATTGTATGTTCTTAAAGGAGGCCAGTTTATGACACAACAGACAAAGGAAAGGTGCTTTGAAAAAATAAGGAAACTGCTAACAAAATTGAAAAATCCCAAAGGAAAAAACCCTCTGCTTTTCTTCTTCAATGAAAAGAATTGGAGAAGAAATAGTCAACAGAAAACACAACAGGTAGCTCTGTGAGAATCTTAAAGAAGTCCCAATTGTCATGAAAATGATATTTCCTGCTACAGTGATGGTGATAGGTGGTGTCAGCAATTAAGGAGATATCATGACCCAGCATTTGTTTCCACAAGGCTTGAAGGTGATTGCTGATGTTTACCTTGATGTTTTGAGAGAAGTAGTTGTACCATGGATGAAACAAGTTGCAAATGGATGTCATTTTATCTTCCAACAAGATGGTGCATCAGCCAAAAAGGTGTAAGAATTTCTCAGTGTCAATGTGCCTGAATTTTGGTCAAAGGAAATCTGGCCACCTAGTTCACCAGATGCAAATCCTTTAGACTATTATGTATGCAGCACTTGTGAGAGAGAAGTTAATAAACAACATTGTTCCAATAAAGAGGCTGTTAGAGCTGAGACTAAAAACATGATGATGTCCATGGATAAAGAATAGTTAATTAAAGCATGCCCAAGATTCTGAAGTTGAATCAGGTCTATTATTGGAGACTTTTCTGAACAATTAAAAAAATAATAACTATGTTTATATCTTTATCTATAAGAATAAATTTATTTAAAAACAGATCACTTTTGTAGTATGTCGTTTATTTTACTAAAATTTTGCCACTTCCTATTGCACGTACCCTGTATAATGTTGCCCACTGGGAAGGATGCTGGCTGTGAATTTGTTATATATGGCCTTTATAATATTGAGATAGTTCTTTGCTGAGAGCTTTAAACATGAATGAGTGATAGATTTTATCAAATGCTTTTTCTGCATCTATTGGTATGATCATGTGTTTTTAAAATCTTCATTGTGTTTATGTAGTGTTTCACATTTATTGATTTGTGGATATTGTACCAACTCTGCATCCCCAGCATAAATCCCACTTGATCATGGTGTATGATCTTCTTAATGTAATGCTGTATTTGGTTTGCTAATATATTGTTGAGAATTTTAGCATCTATGTTCATCAGGAATATTGGTCTATAATTTTCTTTCTTTGTAGTGTCTTTATCTTGAAATTAGGATAATGCTGGCTTCATAAAATGAGCTTCAGAATCTTCCCTTCTTTTGAATTCTTTGGAATAAAGAAGGATAGGTGTTAGTTCTTCTTTCAACGTTTAGTAAAATTTGCCTGTAGCTGTCCCATCCAGGCCATTTCTTGTCAGGAGTTTCTTTTTCAATTAATGTTTCAATTTCATTAGTTGTAATATGTCTATTCAGGTTCTTTAATTCTTCCTGATTTAGTTGTGGAAGATTGTATGTTTCTATGAATTTAACCATTTATCCAGGTTGTTCAATTTGTTGGCATATAATTGTAATAGTTTTTACAGTCCTTTGTATCATCTTGGTGATAGTTGTTACTTCTCTTTCATTCCTGATTTTATTTATTTGGGTTCTATCTTTTTCTTGATGAGTCTAGTTAAAAGTTTGTCAATCATGTTTATCTTTTCAAAGAACCACTCTTGTTTTCATTTATCTTTTGTATTGTCTTTTTCTAGGCTCTGTTTCATTTATTTTTGCCCTGATCTTATTATTTCCTTCTTTCTGTTCACTTTGGGCTTTGTTCTTTTTCAAGCTCCTTTGAGTGTAAAGTTAGATTGTTTATTTGAACTTTTTTATTGCTTGAGATAGGCCTGTAATGCTGCAGATTTCCCTCTTAGGATTCCTTTCCTATTGCACATGAATTCTGGGTTACTGTGTTCTCATTTTGATTTGTTTGAAGGCATCTTTTGATTTCTTTCTTATCTCACTATTAAACTATTAATTATGTAGTATCATGTTATTTAGCCTCCATGAATATGTCTGTGTTTTTCAGTTATTTTTTCTTGTGATTGATTTTTAGTTTCATACCATTATAGTCAGAGAAGTTGCTTGATATGATTTCAATTATCTTAAATTTATTGATACTTGCTTTTTGTTCTATCATGTAATTTATTCTAGAAAATATTCCATGTGCACTTGAAAAGAATATATATCCTTCTTATTTGGGATGAAATTTTCTGAAGATATCAATTAAATCCATCTGACTGACTATGTTATTTATCTGCCATTTTTTGGTTAATTTTCTGCCTGGAAGAGCCATCCATCGATATCAATGGGGTGTTAAAATCTCCCACTATGACTGTATTACTGTTAATCTCTCCCTTTATGTCCATCAAGATTTGCTTTACATATTTAGTTGCTCCTAGGTTGGGTGCATAAAACTTTACAAGGGTTACACCCTCTTGTTGGATTGCTCCCTTTATTATTATGTAGTGTCCATCTTTATCTCTAACTATAGTCTGTTTTGATGTCTAGTTTTCAGATATAGGTATTGCTACCTCAGCCTTTTCTTCATTTTCTTTTGCATGAATTATGTTTTTTCATTTCTTTACTTTTAGTTTGTGTGTATCTTTCCTGCTGAGGTGGGCCTCTTGAAGGCAACATATATATGTGGGTCTTGTCTTATTATCCATTTAGCTACTCTATATCTTTTGATTGGGGCAATTAACCTATTTACATCTAAAGTAATTATTGATAGGTACATATCTGTCACCATTTTATTTTTTTAACTATGCTCTTCTTCTTCTTCGAGCATGCCCTTTAATATTTCTTATAATACTCACTTGGGGGTAACAACTTCCTTTAGCTTCTTCTTGTCTGGGAGGCTCTTTATTTCTCCTTTAATTTTAAATGATAGCCATGCTGAGAAAAATGGTCTTGGTTGTAGGTCCTTATTTTTCATCACTTTGAATGTTTCATGTCAATACTTTCTGACCTGAAATGCTTCTGTTGAGAAATCAACTGACAGACTTATGGGAGCTTCCTTGTAGGTAACTAACTATATTTCTTTTTCTTTTTTTAAGATGTCTTTAGCCTTTGCCATTTTAATTATGATGTGTCTTGGTATGAGCTTCTTTGGGTCCATCTTGTTTGGGACTCTCTATGCTTCCTGGACTTGTGTGTCTTTTTCCTTCACCAGATTGGAGAAGTTTTCATTGTTTCTTCAAACAGGTTCTCAATCCCTTCCTTTCTCTCTTTTCCTTATGGTAGCCCTATGATACAGACATTGTTATACTTCCTGTTGTCCCAAAGATCCTTACACTATCCTCATTTTGTTAAAATTTTTTTCCCTGCTCTGATTGTGTTTTCTGGTACCTTGTCTTTCAAATCATTGATTTGATCCTCTGTTTCATCCAATCTACTGTTTATTCCTTCCAGTATATTTTTATTATCAGATTTTGTATTCTTCATTTCTGAGTGGTTCTTTTTTATAGTTTGTATGTTCTTTTTCATTCTGTTGTATTTCTCACTAAGTTCCTTGAGCATCCTTATAAGTGTTACTTTGAACTCTATCTGTTAAACTGCTTGTCTCCATTTCACTTAGCTCTTTTCCTAGAGAGTTCTGTCCTTTATGTTTGTTTCTATGTATTATATTGAACTGCTATGACTCCTAGTCTTCATGGGGTGACCTTCTATAGTAGGTGTCCCATGTGGTCCAGTGGTGCAGCCTCCTTGATCACCTGAGCTGGTGCTTCAGAAATATCTCTTGTGTGATTATGTGGATTATGTGAATTTTGTCGGTCTTGATTGCTTTGTCCCATTTGTGCATGGGATAAATCCTTATGCTGGTGACTGTGTGGCTCAACTCTGACCATGATATTGTGAGCTGCTCTGCTATGTAGGTGCTAACCACAAGAAACCCTGTCTCAGCAGGGTTTGAGGTTTATTTAGATCTCCCTTTGGTTATGCTACTTGTGAAGTTTATTGAATCCTGCTCTGATGTTGTCTGAAGCTAGTCACTGGGTTAGTTGATTCTGGGCTTCTTGGTGACATTGGCGCTGGTATAGGCCAATATCAGATGCTGTCTGTGACTGGTCCTGAGAAACCTGTTTGGCGCTACAAACCATCCACAGTTTGTGGCTGCCTCTGCTGGGCCTGGGTTTATACAAGAAAGACAATGCTATGCATCAAGGTAGGATTTATGAGCACTGGGCCCAGGAGAATGCCAGCACATGTCCCAAGGCACCCTGAGATCTGCCTCTGTCTGCCTCCACCCACTGGCTGCCAGTTAGGCTTAGTCAGTGAAAGAGCTGCTGGCTATACTCCTTATCAAAGTATAAACTCCGCAGGGTTGGGTGAGAGGAAAGTTACCAGGTGGGCTATTGCTTTCCCCCAGGCGATGCTGCACTGAGGGGAGTGATGGCCTTTGCAGTATGACAGAGTGATTCAGCACAGGGATCCTGGCAGCTATCCCTTCAGCTTTTTCCCCAGAATCACAAACCTTAGATTCTCCTTACACAACTCTAGTCCACTCTGTTCTCCCTCTGCTGGAGCTCCGGGTGAGTGGCAGTCAATGAAATTTTGTGTATTGGCTTTTTAAGAGGGTGCCAATGACTCCCTCTTAAAGATGAAAATGGACTTTCATCTTTCCCTGGAAGACAGAAACTGCTGCTTTTCACAGCCAGATGTTATGTGGGTGCATTCTTCTCAGTTCTCATGCTCTTGGCTGGAGAGTCTGGGTTGGGGCTTAGACCCCATGCCTCTCAGGGGGAACCCCCTCATAGCCGAGATATCCCCCTGGAACCTCAGCCACTGGCTGTGGGAGCAGAGCCAGCCCTTTTGATACCTCCACCCTTCTTACTAACCTCAATCTGGTTTACAGATTTGCAGACAAATCCTTGGTTAAGGCTTCTCTTCAGCTAGTCTTTAGTTGGTTAATCAGGATAATTGTTTTATAATTTAGGTGTAATTACTGTTTGGTCCTGGGAGGAGGTGAGTGTAGCTTCCACCTACTCTGCTACCACCTTGGATCTCCCTATTTTCTTTCACTATAAAATCAGTTTAATTGGGTTTGACTCCAAAGCCCAGGTACTTCATCCATGATGCCACACTCCTGATAGCCTCCTCCAGCCTGTAGTCCTACAATCCACTCTCTTTGCCAGGGAAGTGACCTTTCTAAAATGCAAATCTATCCTTTTCACTCTCCTGTGTAAATGCCTTAAGTGGTTCCCAAGCCCTAGTCATCCAGAGCTGACAGAGTTTTCAACAAGTGGCTTAGCTGCTTTAGCACAGGGTCTGCCACTCCTCTTCCCCACACTCCTCCAGCCCCTGAGGCGGAACTGCTACACCTCAGAGCCTGCAAGACTCCACCCGACCTTCAAACCCAGGGAGTGAGCTCCATCAACAACATCCTTTCCACTTCCTACTTTCTTTCCTAGACTAAGTACCCCTGGCCCTTCAGTCTCAGCTTAGATTTTAGCTGCTCTAGGAAATTTTGCATAAAATTCACTTTCTAAAAAAAAAAAAACCAAACAAAAAATTATGGATTAAATGGACCTTGCATGTTTTCCTAAAGGATCCTGTACCCTTCCCTGCACAGGACTTACCACGCTAGTGTCTATAACTCTGCTACACTCCCTCCCAATTAATCTATAAGCCAATTTCACAGACAGAAGCAATATATTTTTTTAATATTTATTTTCTTTCTTTTTTTTTTAAGATTTTATTTAATTATTTTTTAGAAAGAGGGAAAGGGAGAGAGGCAGAGAGGGAGCGAGACATCAGTGTATGGTTGCATTTCACCTGCCTCCAGCCACAGACCTGACTGGAGACCTGGTTTGCATCCTGGTCATGTGCCCTGGCTGGGAATTGAACCTGCAACCTTTGGATTCGCAGGCCGGCGCCTTAACCACTGTGCTACCAGCCAGGGCCTATTTTTAAAAAATATTTCTATACAATGATTTTAAAAGGTAAGAAGATTCAGATTTAGATAAAAAAAAAAATTAAATTGCTCTCACATTAGTTTAAAATGGTATGTAGTGAAAAGTCTCTCTCCCCTCCCCTTTCCTCATTCATTTAGCTTTCTTCCTCTACAAGTAGTTATTATAATCTGTTTATCCTTCTAAAAATGTTTATATATTTAAAACTATGCATGTGTGTGCTCGTGTGTATGTGAGCATTCATTTCTCTCACAAACATTTCACACAAATGATAGCACTCTACATACATTCTTCTGCACCTTATTTTTTTTTACTTCGTACATATTGGGAATCTTCCCATGTTAACATAGAAGAAGCTGCTTCTTCTGTGTGTGTGTTTGCATGAACTACATGTTGTTCACTATTACATTAAATCCCTTGTTGCTTTAACACAGGGCCTGGCACATGGTAGGGGCTTATAAGACTATGTTGAATTGAACTGAACTAAATTACAACACAGGAAATTGATAATAAGTGCTGAAGATATATAAATGATAATAAGCACATAAAAATTTGCTCATCATTATTCTTTAGCAGGGATATGCAAATTGGAAGCAGAGATATTTTTTATGACTCACCCACCAGAATGTCTAAAATTAATAAAATGAAACACCTGGGAATAGAGTGTTGGAGAGGACATGGTGCAGCTGGTACTCACACACTGCGGATGAGGATGTACTTTGATTCAACCACTTTGGAAAACTGGATAATAACCACAAAAGCTGAACGTATGCATAAATTATGATATAGAAACACTACTCCTAGGTATATATCTCTAACAAAAATACTACATATATTCACCAAAAGATACTATAAATGTGCAACAAAGGATTAACCCTGTCCCCAAAAAAGTTTGGACTTTGACCAGCTCCTGAGAGGTAATCTCTAAGCCCTTGGAATGTCCTGCTTCATGAGTGTCTTTGTTTACTTGAAGACTCAGGCCATACTGACTATGCTAACAATATGACTTGTGGTCAGGGCCTTGAGCCATGTGGGATCAGCTTGACCTCTGGAGGAGCTGGAGACCAAGGACAGCCATGCAGATGGTCGTCATATCTTCGTGACCTATCTCAGGTGAACCTCCTTGGTTGGCAATGATCCATGCATATTGCCACACATCATTGCTGGGAGAAATCAATGGCATCTGCCACTGGGAGAGGAGAACCAGAAGCTCACATCTGGAATAGTCCTGAACTCTGCCCTATATACCTTACCCTGTTGTGCATGTTAGTCTGTGTTCTGACACCATAATAAACCATAACTGTGAGTATAACATCTTTCTTTACAGGCTCTGTGAGTCATTCTGGTGAGTTACTGAGCCCAAAGGTAGTCTTGGGGACCTCCTAAATGGCAGTAAGAATGTTCATAGAAATAGTATTAATAACAGATAAGAAATGGAAATAACCCAAATAACCATCAACTGTAAACTAGATAAATTATGGTATATTCATACAATGGAATACTCTATAGCAAGACAATGAACAAATTGTAACTGTTTGCAACAATATAGGTGAATCTCTTAAACATACTACTGAGTAAAAAAGAATCACACAAAAAAGTACAAGGTATGTGGTTTTACTTATAGACGTTTCAAAAACTATTCTATGGTGATAAAAGCACTAATTTCATTTATAAGTGCTCTACCTCCCAAAGTTTATACCTCCTAATACCATCACATTTTAACATATGAATTTTTCTGAGGGGTGGGGTACAGAGGGGGCACTCAGTCTATAACAATGGGATAGGGCACAGAGTCATTTCTAGGGTATTGGTAATGTTCTGGTTCCTGATCCGGGTGCTGGATACGTGGGTGCCTTTCTCTGTAAAAATCCACCATGCTTGACACATGACTTGTGCACTTTTCTATATGTATGTTATACCTCAACAAAAAGTGTACTACTCTATATACCTATTATCATGCCAATGAAAGAAAGAATGGGAGAGGAAAGAGGGCAAGGGAGGAGGAAGGGAGGGAAGACACTGACTACACTAGGGGCTGGCAAGGATGTGGAATAATTGGAATTCTGTGATGGATGGACTTGCAAAATGGTGCAGTACTTTGGAGAACAGTCTTACAGTTTCTTGCAAAATTACACTTCACAATATGACCAACTAATCTCACCCCAAAGAGTTACCCAAGGGAAAGGAAAACATTCACACAAAAACTTATGTATGTAAATAAGCAGCTTTACTCATTATCTTAAAAAAAAACAACAACAGGTGAATTGATAAGTGAACTGTGATAACATCCACAAGATGGAATATTGTAATACAACTCAGCACTAAACAGTATCAAACTACTGATGCTTGCACCAACTTGGATGAATCTTGTGCTTTAATGCTAAGTGAAAGAAGTTAGACTCAAGAGGCTACATATTTATGATTTAGCTTATATGACATTCTAGGAAAGGCAGAACTTTAGGGACTGAAACATATCAGTTGTTGCCTGGGGCTGGGGATTCCAGGAGGAGCTGACTATGAAGGGACACGAGGGTTGGGAATGTTGTGCTGATGGTTACACAACTGATGTGTTTGCCAAGACTCAAAACTATGCATTAAGAAGGGTGAGTTTCACTGTATACAAAATGTACCTCAGTAAACTGATAAAAGATATATAAACATGTTTAAAGCTTACTTTAAAATGACAATAATAGGTGCCATGAGAGATGTAAGGATGAAGTACAGCACATGTGCTTCAAGTGAGAACCAGGAAAGCTTCATGGAAAAGTTCATATTTTTTTCCGGCCTGGAATGCAAATAATATCTGGGCAGTTACCACCTCTTTTTTAAAAAAAATTCTTACCTGAAGATATGGTTATTGATTTTAGAGAGAGAGGAAGGGAGGAATGGAGGGAGAGAGAAACATAGATTGGTTGCCTCCCCTATGCACCCCAACCCAGAATCAAACCTGCAACATAGGTATGTGCCCTGAAGAGGAATCAAACCTGCAACAACCTTTTGGTGTATGAGATGATGCTTCAACCAACTGAGCCAACCAGCCAGGGCTGGTCAATTACCATCTTGAAGAACTGATTTCCAAACCTGAATTCGTAGGACAAAGTATTGGAAAGGATCATATTTCTGCACTTTTACCATTAGTACCTCCCACAGAGACACAAACAAACTAGATCCTAAAAGGCACTGAGTCCAATCTGTCATGACACTACAGTCACACTGCCTCTGCTTACAAAATAGTTTAGGCAGTTAATGAATAAGAATCCTCAGGTCTTTCAGGGACTTCCAGATGTCCTCTCCACTATTTGTCCCTTCAGAGTAAGAAAGAATGAGACATTAATAATAAAAGATAACACTTATATAGCTCTTACTATGTGCTAGGCTCTGTTCTTGAGCATACAGGGTGTGCCCAATCAATTGGCAAAATTTTAGTAAACTAAACAACATATCACAAAAGTGTTATATTTTGAAATAAATTTATTCTTATATGTAAATACATATAAGTAGTCATTATTTTGTAAAGTGTTCAAAAAAGTTTTCATTTGTTGCAATAATAGATTTGATTCAACTTCGGAATCTTGAGCACACTTTAATGAACTTTTCTTTATCCATAGACACCATCATGTTTTCAGTCTTAGCTTTAACAGCCTCTTTATTGGAATGAGGTTGTTTATTAACTTCTCTCTCACAAATGCTGCATACGTAATCTAAAGATATTTGCATCTGGTGAACTAGGCAGCCAGATTTCCTTTGACCAGAATTCAGGAACATTGACACTGAGAAACTCTTGTACCTTTTTGGTGTCATGTGCTAGTGCACCATCTTGTTGGAAGATCAAATGATGTCCATTTGTGACTTGCTTCATCCATGGTACAACTACTTCGCTCAAAACATCAAGGTAAACATCCTGGATCTTCATTGATGATCTTCTGGATTCTGTGTACAATATCTGGACTTGTGCAATCCTTGCATACCTTATGTGTTTTCCTTGTTAGTGTGCATCATACACCTTCTTCATGTTGTAAACTGTACATAAAGGGATGTTATTGAAGTATGCAATTTCCTTAGCAGTTCACCCTGCACACAGTCCAGAAATTATGGTTGCTCTAACATCAGATTCCTTTGACATGATGATTGCTCTCAGAATTTAATACTTTATATCTGAAACTATGATGTTAAATCATAACCTTAGAAACATAGTTTTTCAAAATTAATAAGAAGCACGTGAAATAGAGATATGCAAATTTCTTGCCAATTGACCGTGGGTACCCTGTATAGTATTTTATATATATAAGTGCAGGGCGCAGAATTAATAAGTGATGTAGTCAGCTTCAAATCTGTACAGTCTGGCTCCAGAGCCCAGGTTCCTAACTGGCATGTTCTAGTTCTTCTCCATATGTAGTTGGAAGGGTGTCTTGTATGTCCTAGTCCAACATCTTTCAAATTATAGTGTGCAGCTAACTCACTAGTAGGTTATGAAACCAATTTAAAGGGTTGTGACCAGCTTTTAGAAAGTACAATAGGATGGGATATGATGAAATGGAATGGAGTTGAAAATATCAGAGTAGGTTTCATGTACATGTACTGGGTCACTACAGGAGTTGTATTTTTCTTACTATGTGTCAAGGGCATAAAAGTTTAAAGCCACCACCCAAACTCACATTCAGATGATAAAAGCTCAAAATTTCCTAAAGTCTGAGGTCCAGGTTATCCTTTCCCCAAGAATGTCTGCTCTTCCCATTTGACTTTCTTGGGGCTAGAGTCCTATTGCCCTGTGGCACTGACCACTGCAGAAAGGCAAATTAAGAGTAATAATGCTGCTCTGGCTGGTATGGTTCACTGAGTTGAGTACTGGCCTATGAACCAAAGAGTCACTGGTTTGATTCCCAGTCAGGGCACATGCCTGGGTTGTGGGCCAGGCCTCCTGCTGGAGATGGGGGTGGGGTGGGGGGCGGTAACCACACATTGATGTTTCTTTCCCTCCCTTTCTCCTTCTCTTCTCTCTCTATAAAAGTAAATAAAATATTTTAAAGAAAGAGTAATAATGCTGTATGTTTTGTTCTAGTTTTTACTGAAATGTATGCCTACATGTATTACATCTTTTTGTAAAGGGTAAAAAATAAAGAGTAATAAGCCCCAAACTTTAGTAGTGGCCACAGACTGAAATGGAGAATGTGAATTCTCTGACCTGATTCATGTTATACCTGTTGGAGAGACTAGCTAACATGGCCAGCCCTTTAAATTCAAGTCCTTTAAATTCCTTGTCTTCTCACGTTGAGATATGGTAGAAACCCATGCAATGAGGGACCATTTGCATGAGCATCAAGGGTCACTGAACACCATAGCACTTTTCACAGATGCCAGGTGGCTCAGGACTGTAGGAGAGAAGAGGGTGTCTGCAGAGGGGATTGTGGGTGCAGGAAGAGGATGTGCTGCTGCTATTCCTGGAAGCCTTCCCTCAGATGTGCTCTAGCAGCCTCCAGAAGTAGGGGGCAGCTCTCTGCTCAGACAGGGGATCCTCATTCATATCCATGCCAGAGCCTGGTGCGCCTGTTACCAAACAGCAAGTTGGGGAGTCCCACTCCCTACTGCCACCCTCCAGGCAAAATTTTAGAAGCCAAGGTTTGGTGATAAAGGAAAAGACCCTTTATTCAAAAGCAGTTACTTAAGCCTATCAAATCACAGCTTCAATCACTTAAACTTATCAATTAAGTCTAAATTAACACCTGGGTTCTCCTATATTTTCTCCCCTGTTAGTTTACAAACTAAAACAACATAATACACAGAAGCTACACAATTTTGGAAGAATGTCAGGCTTCTGCCTCAGAGCCTGTTCCCTCTAGAACACCCAGAGAATAAACCTGCCACCCTCTGTCAAACCAGCCTGATCCTAGGCTGTGCTCAGAGTTCCTTCCCATACAACATACCATCCATTGGAAAATGTGGGCAGTTGCAGCATGATTATCCTCAAGGAAGAGAGAGAGCCAGATAGCCAGACAGCCAGACAGCCAGAGCTGGAGCCAGAGTCAGAGCCAGGGAGAGAGCCAGCTCAGGAGCCAGAAATGCTCCTGAGTCAAAGAGCCCACCCTCTTTTTATTCCCATTGGCTCAGGAGGCTTCAGCTTCTCAGCCAATCCCGTCGGAGACTGCTTTCCATTGCCTTGGCAAACTCCTTCCATACCCTTCCGCCCTACTTCTCCCCAGTGATCTGAATCAGATCTCTCTGAATTATACTGACACCTGCTCCTCCAGTCTTTACATTTGCACATCTAGGAGGCTCCCAGGCCATATGACTGTGTCCGAACTGGTCCTCAGGAGTTCATTTCCTCATGGATTTTACTATTTAGGGTGATGTTACTACTTTAACAAACCTTCAAATTTCAGTGGCTAGGCACAATAAATATTCATTTGTGTAATATCTCATGTGGGTATGTCTGCCTGGCAAGTAGATTTCTACATGGTGATTTGGGGGCCTGGACTCCTTCATTCTCTGGTTCCACTTATTCTAGAATCTCCAAATCCTCTGCGCCCAATCAGCACATGGGGAAAAGATTGGAGAAGGCACAGCCCCTGTCCTGAGTGAGCACTTGACTTGACAAGAACATGCGCCCTTCTAGATACAAGGTAGGGTGTGTTGTCTCTGGCTGGGCTGTTGTTTCTAGCAATGGCTCTTTTTGAGGTAAAGGTATAAGGAACATTTGACTGCCTCTGCTGTGTGCGCCAAGAGCCATTGTTTCCTGTACGTCCTTAGAAATGACCCCCCTTTTCTCCCAGAACAATTAGGGTGCCTCTTCAGCACATGCCCTTTCTAAGGAAGGCCCTTAATGATTTTCTGCCAGCACCTATGAGGTCTGTCCAGAAAGTATCAAGTCAGTGTCAATGTTAAATATATTGACATTGACTCGATACTTTCAAGACAGGCCTCATAGGGTAGCCGGCAAGTCTTTTCCTCTAAAGAGGGGGAAAGCCACAAGTTACATGTCAAGCAAGACTCCCGCTTTGGTTCACCTCATTTTTGTTGTTGTTGTACTTCGTCTACATTGTCAAGGCATGTGATTATCACATACCGTATCTTCTTTTTGTCCCTTTTTACTTAGTCTTCATCTACAAGGAGCCCTTGTGGTTCTACAAAACTCTCCAGAAAGCACCAGACCCAACATGGTTTTGAAGATCCTCAAGTTGTTGGAATTAGTCATTTTTGCAAGAAGCCCTGGTTTTCTTTTATTGGCATTTAAGAACCACAATCTTTGCTTTAAAGTTGCTCTGTGCTTTTTGATGCATTATTTGATATGTTTGGGCTTTTTCAGGGTAGAACTGGGAACTATATTTTTGAAGATAAAACATTTCATGAGCTCACAGTGATAAAGCATCCCAGCTCTTATTCTCAAAGACATGAGTGATGACAAAAGTATCCCATGATGGCTCATTTATTTTATCTGCCATTGAACGCAAAAGGGTTTCAAAATAACAATGCACAGAATAGCCACCACCAATTATGATTACTAATAGCAATTAAAAAAATTGCATACTTATCCTCAGCCTTACCTAATTTTTCAGTTGTACTTCATCTACATTTTCAAGGCATACTCTCTTTTTCTCTTACTTAGTCTCCATTTTTCAGGTAAGTATGTGTTTAATGCTCATATTATTCCTTCTATCAAAGTCACTGCAGTTATTGATTGTCTGAAGCTTGCTCTTTAATATATTCCTTAGGAAGTACTCATAGGAACAATAAGTTTCTGTATGTTCAAAACACTTTGCCTGTGTTCTTTATACTTGAAAGTCACATTTTCTTGTCTAGAGTATTCTAAATCACTATTGCATTTTCTTCTAACATGAAGTGTCACAGTCTAATGACAAGCTCCCTTCTTTGTAAGCCACATATTCTTTTTGCTTAGATGACTGAATATTTTTTCTTTAAAGTGCAGAAATTTTACTAGCATTCAGTTCAATAGTCTCATATGCATAGCGTGCTCTTTTAATATGTAATTTCAAATCTATTTTATTACAGGAAATTTCTCTTGAATTATAGACTTTTGTGTTTAATTCTCTTGCTTTTATTTTCTCATTCAGTAACTTCTATCCACCATATGTTGGATCTTCTTTGTGTATATTCATTCGATAGTTGTATAGTTTCTCAAAATTCCTTGCCTCTTTTTCAATTTACTTTTCAGTAATTTTTTTTTTTTTACTTTCACCTTCTGTTTGTCTTAATGCATTATTTATGTGTTTACTTAATGGATTCCTTATAGTTAACTCTTCATTTAAATTTTTTCTGTATTTCTCTTGATTGCTGTCACGTTACTTTTAAGTTTTTCTATTTCTCGTTAATTATTTTTTCATGTTTTCTATCATTTTCTTAATGTCTTTTAGTTCATTTTGAAATACTGCATTATATTTTGTTTTCTCTTTTTCTTCCTTTTTAAAAGCAAATCCTTCTGGTTTGCTTTTATTATCAGTAGGTATATTATTCTGCTCCTTATTTTCATTTTTCTTGCAATGACTTTGTATAATTGACCTCAATACTGTTCTGTTGATCATTTTTGTATGAAGGCAGTGTTCTGGAGCTTTTAGAAGGAATCTTTAAAGGAAACTTGTCCGTGACAAGTTTTCTAACTTCACAAAGTTACCTACTCCTTTGTGTTTCATGTAGTGTGAAAAAAATAGCATCTAGCTTTGTAAGATTTCCTGGATATGTTCTTTTCCACTTTCATCTGGACCTTCTTTCCTTCAAGGAACAATTAAGTAGTAAAACCAAAATCCACAGACATTTCCAACAAAACTAAGGGGACAAGGTCCAGATAAAAGTGGAAAAGGGGAACATATACAGGAAAATTTGGCTCAATTTTAATTTCACTCCCAGCAAGTATCCTCAGGAAAGGGCCTTGTTCTAAAAGGGGCCCTAGCTGGGGAATTTTGCGAGTACACAGAGGCTAACCTTCCTCAGACCTTTCAGGCCTTACTGCAGGCCCGTTGTACTTGCCTGCTAATTGCAATAGGCAAAACAGGTTTAGTTGTTGTTCTAAAATTAACCTGCTGAGCTCTCTGTTACTACCTGTTGGATACTTGAGGGGTTTCTCATTCTCAGGCTCGTTAGATGCCCCACCCACCGCTTTCCTCTGTTTTCTCTTGCACAGATGCTGATACCATGTGGTTTTGGGATTATCAATAATTTGTCCTCACTTGCTTATGTTTCAGAGTTTGTGGGGTACCTTCTCCCATAGGTTTTGTTGGAAATGTCTGTGGATTTTGGTTTTGCTGTTTAATCGTTCTACCCATTTCTCTGTGGAGATAGGGCAAGTTCCAAACTTTATTCTGCCACTACCATTTCCATCTTCAAACTCTATGCACTCAGTCTGGGGCCCATGCTGAAGGGGCAATATCTTCTTGTGATAAAAGGAGAAATGAAAGAGAACAAACCTGAAACCAGAGGATGCTTACACCTCCAAATGCAACACACATTTAGCTGTTAGCATTACATTGGCCAAAAACAGCCACAAGACCATGCACAATGATAATATGCAAGACAATATACTCTGCTTCTAGAAGGAATTACAAATCCTGCAGAGAGCATGATGAGGACTTGGGAACAAGGATGCAATATTCCACACCCACCAACTGCATATGCCCAAAGGATTTTTCTAAATCTTGCTAAATTACTTTCCAGAAGTGATTTAATTCTACTTACATCCATAGATATGAGAGTGCCCATCACACTATCATTATTGAATATTTTTACATTGTTGTTGATTTGATAAGTAAAAAAAAATGTGCAGTTTAATGTTCAGATATACTTTTATTTTTGAGATTTAATATTTTTCATTAGCTTATTAGTCATTTCTTCCTTAACAACTTGTCTACTCATATCCTATATCTGTTTCTCTATGGCAGATGTTTCTCTTGATTTATGGGATCTCACTTCATATTAAAGATTTTAATCTTTAGCTTTCATACTTCTTGCACATATTTGTTCTTTGTCATTTCCCAATTTGTCATTTATCTAATTCTGCATAACAAGTTGCCTTAACGCTTAGTGTTCTAAACCAAAAAATATTTCCTATTGCTTTCAAACCTCTGGGTCAGCAGGGTGTAGCTGATGCCTTGAACCAGGTGTGGCTGATGCTGGCTTGCCTCCCTCATGGGTCTGCTCTCAGCTGGTGGAGTGGCTCGGGACAGAGGGTCTAAGATAGTCTCACTCATAGGTGGACTGTTGGCCTACTGTTACAACAGGGACTTGTGTTACTACCATGACTCGTGGTTGTATTAATATTGTTTTGGTGTACATTTAAATTTTTTATATATTCAGAATGATCATTTTTCCCATGATATTTCTTTATTATGTTTTTAAAGTTCTTCCCCAAGCCCAAGGTCTGATAAATATTCACTTCAGTGTTCTTCTACATCTTTTTATCCTCACCCAAGGATATGTTTATTGATTTTAGAGTGAGAGGAAGAGAGGGACAGAGGGAGAGAGAGAGAGACAGAGAGAGAGATCAGGTGCCTCCTGCATGAGCCCTGAGCCCTGACCAGATATCGAACCTGTGACCTAGGTGTGTGCCCTGACTGAGAATGAAACCCACAACTTTTTGGTGTACAGGACAACACTCCAACCGACTGAGCCACCTGGCTAGGGCTTCTTCTACATTTTTATTCTTTCATTTATTACCTCTTAGGTCTTTAATCCATTGGAAATTGATGAATGTGAAGTGAGAGTTTGAATGGTTGTTTTTCCACATGTAGTTGACCAACTATCCAAACAAACAAAATATGTATGAAATATTCTTTCCTTTTCCCATGGATTGATGATACCATCTTTTAACATAGCATGCATTATGATATACTCCTTGGGTCTGTTTCTGGGCTTTTTCCTTTGTTCCATTGGTGTGTCTATTAGTCATTGAACTGTTCAAATATAAATAAGGGGTCGAGGGTCCTCAGGGTGGGGGAGATAAGCATCATCACTATGTCTGCAATTGAAGTTCATACTTGATAGCTCCTCTGAAACCCGGAGCTCCAGATGAAAGCTCCAGACAGAGACTGCTAGGAGAGGATGAACCCAGACCTCTCAGGTGCAGAAGTATTTGAGCAGAGGGGGGCACTTGAAGATGAATATCCTAATCTAATGCTTGTGGTGAGTGTGGAAGAAAGTCTTATATTACACTCTTGATGAGAAGAAAAGCCCTTGGCTTTTCCCACCATTATTTGAGGAATCCAAGATGCTCCTGTGAGACCGAAGTCGCAGAGAGCTGTGTGACTATCGCATGTGCAGGATCTAACTGCAGCGTGAAATGGTGAGTTGCAATCTTTCACCTGTGACAGAATATATAATATTTATTGATTTTCCTGTGCATAACAGGTTTTGTGAGGATTGTCAGTTCTCTGGGGGGATAAACACAAAATGGATTCCTCTCACCCCCAAATCTATCAATGTGCTCTGTGGAGCCTCCCTTTCTCCCTGGGGAGCAAGCCCCATTAGCTTTATATATCCCAGCCTGATTCCATAACTCTCCATCATTTTAGTTATCAAAACAATTTCTCTTCAGCTGTTAAGAATCAGCTTTGTTCAAGTTAAAATTTCAGTCTTATATATGATTCAAAGCTTTCCCCTTTGCCTCTGATGCAGACTAGACTACTGGCTTTAGAAGGATGGTGAGTGGACACCTGGTCTATTCTCTCTCACCCCTCCTTTTCCTCTGGCTTTGGGAGAAGAAGAGAAAAGGGGAAAGTTATAGGTCCTTTTTGTCGTTGCCTGTGGCAGGCTTGTTGATTTCATGGCTGAGTAAGTGGTGCTCAGAGTCCATGGCTGGCCACGTGGCCCAAGGGAGAAGGGTGGCTTCCACTTCCAGCTAACCCTTAGCTGATGGCCTGTGTAGCACTGCTCCAACGAATACCTCTTCTTGCCCAGCATGTGGCTGTCCCCTGGCAAGTCTACTGCCCCCAAACTCCTACGGTCAGGGAGAGGATCCATCCATATTAAACTGGGAGCTTTTTAAAGGGGATAATCCCATTCAAAATCTTACACCACCTTATTTCATTTCCATTCTATAAAAACTTCCTTCTGACCCCAGCACCAGCTTCCTGCAGATCTCAGAGCTGGTGATAACCCAGGACTCTGGACATTAATCTGAGCTCTTGCTAACATAGAGGTTGTATTTATTTTGGCTAATTGACTTAAAAGTATTTGCCTCATTATATATGATCTTAAGATTCCACAGAGAGGTGGAGTCGCTTTCCTGAGGTTGGTCACCAAATCAGCACCATTCTTAGATAAGAATGTAAGGTGCCAGAGTATGGACCCCAGTCTTTACCATCAGGTTAGGGTCATTTGGGCTATTAGAAGGCAGGAGCTAAGAACCTGAGTTCTGGTGTCAGATCTCAGTTTGAGTCCTGGATGAGCCACTTCCTTGCTGGATAATCTTGGACAACTTACTCAACCCCTTTTAGTTTGTTTCTTTAACTATAAAATAAAAACTTTGATAATATAAGGGTTACATTGCTTAAAGTAAGATCATGCAAGAAAAGCCCAGTGCCTGGTACTTGAGATCTCATTTATGGTAGTTATTACTTTTGTTGTTTTTTAGATTGAGGTATAATTGATATATAACATTATATTAGTTCCAAGTATACAACATAATGAGTCAATACTTGTAGATATTGTGAAATGATCACCAAAATAAATCTTGTTAACATCTGTCACCACATACATATAGTAGCAAATTTGTATTTTACTTGTGATAACTTTTAAGATTTAGTCTCTGAGCAACTTATTTGTCCTTACCACATTTTATTTTTATTTTGTGTTGAAGTTATGAGGATGACATTGGTTAATAAAATTATATTAGTTTCAGGTATACAATTATTTTTTTGAGGATTTTATTTATTTATTTTTAGAGAGAGGGGAAGGGAAGGAGAAAGAGAGAGAGAGAGAACATCATTAATGTGTGGCTGCCTCTTCCACGCCCCCAAGTGGGGACCTGGCCCACAGCCCAGGCATGAGCCCTGACTGGGAACCAAACCAGCGTGACCCTTTGGTTTGCAGGCCAGTGCTCAATCCACTGAGTCACACCAGCCAGGGCTATACAATTCTATAACAAATAATTTATATATTGTATTGTATGTTCACCATCTCATCTTCCATTCATTTATCTCCCCTTTACCCTCTTCTACCACCCCACCCCCCTTTTCCCTCTGGTAATCACTGTACCGTTGTCTGTGTCTATAGCAATTTTCAAATATGCAAATCAGTGTTCTTAACTGCAGTCAAATGTTAGTTATTGTTGTTCTAAACAAGAGAATATCCTCAGGCAACTACTAAATTCAAGTATGTCCAACTGTGTATGTGTGTACATGTGAATGTATGTACATATATACATAATTTTTTTCTAGCTGCAGGGATCATATCTTAGAAAATCTTAAATATTATTCAGTTTTTCTTGATACTTAGACCTATTGCTTTATGACAAATTGCCAAGCTGTGGTCATGATTCATTTCACACATTAAAGAACAAAGATTATGAGACAATTGGTCTGTTTAAAAACCATTCATGGGATGCTCAGTATTCATATTGCATCTGATTTCAACCCATCCTTTGGGTTTCTTATTTTACACTTATTTCCAAATTAATAGTCCAATTAGAAACCTATTAATTAAGGCTATAGTAAAGGCATTGACCCTTTGCACCACAAACTCGCCCTTTAAAAATGACCCGTAAAACCAAAGGAAGGGAGCGTTGGCTCTACCATTCCTGGAGGAGCTCTGCCCCCTAGTGCTCATCCTTGCACGTGCGTGTCAACAATCAAGCGTCTCCTTTGTTATTCTTTCCTCCTGGGACGAGCACAGAAAAGGCTTGTCATGCCCAACCCCAGTCTTTTTCAGCCCCGAGCTCCCGTCAGCCTACTCTGTGCAGATAATAGACCAAAAAGGCTCAGATGTTGTTTCTATCCAAGTATTTGGAATTAATTTAGCACACCCATCTTATTGTGTGCTCAAAAGTACTTCTTAGCAGATTGGTAAGGAAAGTGAAGGAGACGTCTGATCTCTCTGGACCTCCCAAGGGAATGGTGGTTTAGCGCGTAGTCCGGAAGCAGAGCGCTGCGCCTGGACCGCTGCGCCTGGACCGCTGCGCCTGGACCGCTGCGCCTGGACCGCTCTGGGCCGTGGCCCCTGCGGTGCGCGGGCAGGGAGCGTGGGGAGAAGCGGGTGCCTGCTGCTGCCGCTGAGAACACTGGACGTAGGGATAGGGGAGATGCCTGCCAATTTTGGCCTTAGCTGTGTGACATTGGACTAGAAATTCACCTTTCTCAGCCTTGAGCTTCTTCTCATCTTATAAAATGGAAACAATAAGTTTGCCAATAGCATCATTTTCTTGAGGAGAGGAAGTGAGGGAAGGGCAAGAAGGGGCGATGCCGGTTCCCCCTCCGCAAGCTTGCGCCCCTGCTGCCCAGTCAGAGGCGCTGCTCAAGAGCAGACTCCTGGCTCCACCCAGGAGGACTGAATCAGAACCCCCAAAAGGTGTCCAAGTCCCAGTCCTGGGATCAGAGTATGTTACCTTACAGAACAAAAGGGGCTTTGAAGATGGGACTAAATTGAGGATCTGAGATGGGGACACTGTGCTGGATTATCCGTAGCGGCCCATGTAATCCCAAGGGTCCCTGGTGGAGAAGGAGGGAGGCGGCAGCTCGAGGGTGAAGCGAAGTTGAGGTGTGAGGGCTGTGGCCAGGGGCCAGAGCAGGTCTGCCCAGGAGCCTTCGGCAGGAACGCAGCTCTGCCAACGCCTTGCTTTTATTCCCTGAGCACCCACTTGAGGGCTTGGGACCTCCAGAGCTGTAGATGATGAACTTGTGTTGTTTTAAACCACTAAGTGTGTGGTAATTGGGTAGAGCAGCTTTAGGTCACTAATAAAGGGTGTGTGTGTGTGTGGAGGGGGGTTGCAATTGATCATCATAAATCTACATGTTTTATGAACTCCTGGAGAGATTCTTGCTCAGCGCTAATTGGAGGCCAGGAATGTGGTGGAAAGAGATCTACGACCACAAGGTCAGGATTCAGTCTGGCTCTGGTGCCCTGAGCAGTGTGACTCGGGCAAAATGACTGCCCCTCACTAGTTTCCCCTTTAGTAGGCGGTTTTGAGAGGGGTGTTCTCTAAGGATGCTACTGGCTACAGCATTCTGTTGAGAGAAAAGAGCAAAACTGTTTGAAAAGAGTCAAGTCTGCGCGGTGTAGGGTTTACCACTCCCATTGTTTAGAAGAAAAAGACATTGTTGATTATCTGAACAGCTAATTTTTACACAGCACTTCCTTTGTGTTGGGTCTTGGACTAAGCGCTTCACTTATATGAACAGCTCTCTGTGGGGAGATCTTGGTATGGCAATTACTAATGCGCAATTAATAATTAAATGCTTTGGGGTGATGATTTCTAATCAGGAGTCTGATCAATAAGCCAGTAAAGGGGATGAGGATGGGCACCGCCTTCTGCTAATTAAGGGGGCTACTCCCTGTCCCTGCTCTGAAAAGAAAAATGTCACCAAACATTACAAGCAGCCTGAGGGGTATGGATAGAAGGGGGAAGGGGCTGCCGTTGCCAGGCAACTAGCTCCTCATCTCTAATCATGTGCATAAAGCCTGAGTGTTCGTTTTCTGCACAGCTAGTGGGCATCCCTCCTTTCCTACCCCCTGCTCCCTACAGCTGGCCTTTGGGCTCTGCTTCCAGACACTTGGCCCCTAAACAAACCCAGGACCCCTCAGTATTCCAGGGCCAGTGCTGCTAGGAAGCAAAACGGGAGAGAAAAGACCCTATGCCCATCTAAGATGAGGCAAGACCTGGCACTGATATTTCAAAACACCCCTTCCTACACTCTGGCCTTTTGAATGAGCCATCACCCCAGAGGCTTGCTTAGATTTGAGGAAAATCCCTTTCTGACCCCTGCATTCAAGGGAGGCTCTTGCTATTTGCCAAATGGATGCTGAGCAAACATGTGTGTCCCTGGGCTGGCTTTCAATGTGCTCTGCAAACATTTCTCTCCGGATACAGCCAACTGTCCAATTAGGCAAAATGCAACCCTCTTCCCTGGGGATTTGTTGTCTTAAAGAGCAAGGACCCAGTGTGACCAGACAGTTTACATAGCACATGTCATACAGCAAAAACACACGGACGTGGAAGCAGTGGTCCCAAGGGAGCCCAGCCCTCTTTGGGAAGAGAAGCACAGAAGGCTGCGTCTTCTGGGACAAATGCACAGGCCCAGGAACAGGCAACAATAGAAGAGGGATTTGCATCTCTGTCCTTCCAAGGCGCAGGGGCTTTCCAGGAGAAAGGAGGACTGATTTTGTGCTGTGCAGCAAAAGCAGGATATGGTGCTAGAGTTTTTAAAGGGCTGTCTTGGTCCCGCAAGGTTATTTCAGAGAAAAGGCATTGCATGAGCAGGCTAAAATGACAGATATCACCCTAGAATGTGGAATGCACCTACTTATTTGGCCTCTCCAGTTCTAAAGCTGGAGCTGTCCTGTCTGGTTAAAGACCTGGAATTCAGAACGCATGTTCACCTTTCCTGAGAATCTCTGAGAAGCTGATGCCACCCCAGCAGGCCCTGCAAGTTGCCCTGCTCCTGGAGAATGGTTGTGTAATGTGGGGACACATTTCAGCCACCTGTCACAGTCACTTACTTGCTCTCTGTTTGAACCACACTGGGTTCCTAACTATCTATTCAGAATTACCCACTTGAGGCCTTTGCATATGTCCCCTGGATACTCCCACCCTGGATGACATGAGACCTTCTCTGACCACCACCCTGTCTAAAATAATAGATATCACACCATTTATTCTCTCTACACTTGCCAGTTTTTATTTTCTTCAAAGTACCTGACTTCCTCATCTTTCCCTTCCTCCCTTCCTCCCTCTCCCTTTCCCCTTCCCTTTCCATCTGTCTGTCCATCATCTGTACATCCATATTTTATTCATTTATTGCCTGTTTCATTCACTAGGGTGTAAGCTCCTTGTGGGCAGGGCATTTGTCTGTGTTACTGACTGTTGTGTCCCTGGCACAGGGCCTGCCAAAAGGCCAGCCCTCAGCTGACATTTGCTGCACCATCATGAGTACTGGTATTCCACTCCTTTCAGGGAGACATGAGGCGCCTTACTCACATCCTCATCCTGTGGTACCCAGAGCTGCTCTCTGGAGGTGGGTGGTGTCTGAGTTTCTGGTGTATTTCTACAGGTAGTTCATATTTATTCAAACAATACACATACATTGCTAGATTCCTCCCATCTTGCTTTGTAAAATCATAATAGAGTACTTTGTACAGTATTTCTTCCACAGCTTGCTTTTTTTTTTAAAAAAAATTTTATTTATTATTTTTAGAGAGAGAAGGAAGACAGAGAGACATCATTGTATGGTTGCCTTTCACCTGCCTCCAGTTACAGACCTGGCTGGAGACCTGGCTTGCAATTTACTTGCTTTTTTATTTTATATAACTTTTTAAAGTATATTTTATTGATTATGTTATTACAGTTGTCTCAATTTTCCTTCCTTTGTTCCCCTTTACCCTGTACCCCTTTCCTTCCAGCAATCCCCCCTTAGTTCATGCCCATGGGTGGTACATATAAGTTCTTTGGCTTCTCTATTTCCTATACTATTCTTAACATTCCCTTGTCTATTTTGTACTTAGCAATCATGCTTCTTAATCCCTGCACCATTGTCTCCATTCTCCCCATTCTTCCCACTCTCCCTCCTTGCTGTTAACTCTCCAAATGATCTCCATACCTATGATTTTGTTCCTGCTGTGTTTGCTTGCATAGTTTGTTTGGTTTTCTATTCTAGATTCAGTTGTTGATTGTTGTGAATTTGTTGCCTTTTAAGTGTTCATAGTTTTCTTCTTTTTCTTAAATAAGGCCCTTTAACATTTTATGTAATAATGGCTTTGTAATGAGGAATTAATTCCTTTAGCTTTACTTTGTCTGGGAAGCACTGTATCTGCCCTCCCATTGCAAATGATAGCTTTGCTGGGTAGAGTAATCTTGATTGTAGGTCCTTGCTTTTTATCACCTTGAATACTTCTTGCCAGTTTCTTTTTGTCTGCAAAGTTTCTTTGAGAAATCAGCTAATAGTCTTTTGAGAACTTCTTTGTAGGTAACAATCTAATTTTCTGTTACATCTTTTAAGATTCTCTCTCCCTGGCTGGCATAGCTCAGTGGATTGAGAGTAGGCCAATGAACCAAAAGATCACTGGTTTAATTCCAGTCAGGGCACATGCCTAACCAGGTCCTCAACTGGGGGTGTATGAGAGGCAACCAATTAGTGTATTTCTCACACATTAATGTTTCTCTTCCTCTTTCTTCCTCCCTCCTCCTCTCTCTGAAAATAAATAAAATCTTAGAAAAAAAAAAGAATTCTCTATTTATTTTTAACCTTTGGCATTTTAATTACGGTGCGTTTTGGTGTGGTCCTCTTTGGGTCTAATTTGTTTGAGACCCTCTGTGCTTCCTGGACTTGTATGCCTATTTCCTTCACCAAATTAGAGAAGTTTTGTTTCATTATTTTTCAAATAAGTTTTCAATTCATTGCTTTTCCTCTCCTCCTTCTGGCAGCCCTATGATGTTGGCATATTTGGAGATGTTTCAGATCTTCTTATACTATCCTCATTAAAAAAAAAAATTTCTTGTTTCTTCTTTCTGTTCTGTTTGCATGCTTATTTCTTCCTTATGCTCCAAATTGTTGGTTTGAATCCCAGCATCCTTCCCTTCACTGATGGTTCCCTATAGATTTTCTTTTATTTCACTTAGTGTAAACTTCATTTCTTCTTTTATGTTGTTGCCATACTCAATGAATTCTTTGAGAATCTTGATCTCCAGGATTTTGAACTCTGCATCTGATAGGCTGGCTATCTCTGTTTCATTTTGTTCCTTTCCTGGGAATTTGTTCTGTTTTTTCATTTAGGCCATATTTCTTTGACCCTTGGTGTGGCACCCTGTGTAGTAGTAGGTATAGCTGTTTTGACTCCCTATAAAAGGCTCTTGAAAATTGTGTGGGGTGGAGTCCTAGGTAATCACCAGGGCTGGGCAACTTGCTTCACCACTTTGTGGCTCTGTGTGGGGAAAGAACTCAGAGAAAGAACTGCTTCTGCCTGGATTCTGGGGGTCTGCCTGGCACTTGCCCCATTTTCAGTTGTTTCACCCACTCCCCATATGCAACTGGCACCCTTCCAGCTGTTGTGTTGGTGTTGAATCCCATAGTGGGTAGGTTTGGGCACGTTTTAAGACCATTGCACCCTTTAAGTGAAGTTTACTGAAAATTCAGCAGTTTCTTTCACTGCCCCAACCCCTAGTGATTTTTACAGCTAAATGTTATGGGGATTTATCTTCCTGGCATTGGAACTCTAGGCTCTGGTGGTCTGGCTTAGGACTGGGACTGCTTGTTCCCAAGGTATCCCTCCCAACTTTTATCCACCACACATGAATATGGGACACCCATGCCCCTTCTGCCACTACTGCTACCTCTCTATGCCACACTGAGTGTCCTCGCCTCCCCTCCCCATCTCCATGTCTCTGCCCCTCCTACACATCTGGACGATTGTGGCTTCTTTAAATCCTTAGTTATCAGACTTCCGTATAGCTCAATTTTCCAACACTTCTGGGTGTCATTTATTTTGAGATTTAGTTGTATATCTTTTTGTGGTTGTGCAAGGAGGTGAAGTGTATCTACCCTATGCCTCCATTTTGCCTGGACGTTCCCAAAAATCTTAACTGCTTTCATTATCCCTGAAGTCACGTGTACTTTATATATCTTGAAGGTGACTTCACATCAGTTCAAATAAAGCTTCTTCATTTTTTTCACAGCTGAATAATATTCTAACATCTGGATGTATAGTAATTTATTCATTTGGTCCCCTCAAGACATGTAGGCTACCTCTCATCTTTTATTGTTGTAAAGAGTACTATAAATAATCTAGCCCTGGCTGGTGGCTCAGTGGATAGGTGCCAGCCTGCAAACCCAAAGGTTGCTGGTTCGATTGCCAGCCAGGGCACATAACCAGGGTGTAAGCCAGGTCTTCAGCCAGGTCCATAGCTGGAGGGAGGTGAAAGGCAACCATACATTGATGCTTCTTTCTCTCCCTCTCTGCCTCTCTTTCTTTCCCCTCTCTCTAAAAATAATAATTTAAAAAAAAAAATCTTTAAATAAATAAATAAATAAAATAGTTTAAAAAGAGTACTGTAAATCTTACACATCGTATGTTGTGCATGTGTGACCATTTGTATAGGACAGATTCTTAGAAGTCAAGTTATTGAGTCAAAGTGTATTTGCACTGATAATTCTAATAGATATTGCTAAGTTGCTCTGCACAGAAATTTTATCTACACTCTTACCAACAATTTACGGGAGAAACTGCTTCTCCATTTCTTTACTAAACTTTCTTTTATCTTTGCCAATCTGATCATCTGACATTGCAGTGTAATCTGATTTTAATTTTCTTACTGTGAATAAGGTTTACTATTTTTCCATATGCCTAAGAGGCATTTATATTCATAAATGGCCTGTTTTTCTATTAGAATGTTGATCTTTGTAAAAAACCAATTTATAAGAACTCTAACATATTAGGAAAATGAATCTTTGGCTGTGACATGAGCTATAAACATTTTTTCCTATTTGTCACCTGTCTTTGGGTAAAATCCATATGTTTTCTGCTTTATAGATTACTTTTATCTTATTTATTCATCTGTGTATGTGTGTGGCTACCACCTATTAATTTGTGTTTTAAATACTTTATCACATCATTATGCATTTAGCAGTATTCTTGGAAACAGCATCTTTTATTAGTTCCACTTAAATTGCTTCCCTGATGGGGTTTTAGGATATGCTCTCAACTCTTGATGAATTGAGAGGCTACCCTATTCCTTGAGGAATTTTGAGAGATTTGGGAAGCACTCAAACTTGATAACTCTCATCTGTTTGATGTTGATTCTTATAAATCTCTGTTTCAGAGAGTGGCATTTTTTTGGACTCTTTTTCAGAATTCCGGAACGTACCACCTGTTTTAGTCTTTAATCATCTCTTCACTCATTACAGGCACAGAAGGCTGACACAGCTGGAAAGCATCTGTTCTTAGAGAAAAAGGAGCCCTCCCTCCTGTCACTCTTCTTGACAGGAACCCACTGTGTACCCGTTGTCAACCTCATTGAGCCTGCCCTGCCTCATGTGCTTTTTTGTGTCCTCCAAGCATCTGTATCCCCTACCTTTCTCCCCCTCTCTATCTGTCAGTAGCTTGCACCTCTCTCCCTTTCTACCTGCTAGCAAGATTTCTCAGTTCTGTCTCCACTAGCAGGCTGGCCATTCTTGTCTCTATAATTGTAGCTTTCTCCCAGGGGCTGATCCAGGTTTACTGGGGCCTGAACAATAATAACCACTCTTTTAAAGAAAATGAATGCAAAGTGACAAGTGCAAAATTAAATACCAAAAAAAAAAAAAAAAAAAAAAAAATGAATAGAAGGAAAAATAAATCACAACAAATTACAAAATTTTGAAAGCTGGAAGGTACCACAAACACAAAATATAGAAAAATAACATAGTCTGTATTCATTAGTTGTCTGGCACACTTCTACAGTACTACTTTTCTTCCCTTTTGGCTGCATACTTCCTTGATTGTCTCTTCATATGACAGTAAGTTTGAAGTACCGTTGTCCATGGAGAGAACAATGTAGGTGATTATTTAGAAAACTGTGTTTTAGCTTCACAATCTGTTATTGGCAATGTCTTCCTAAGATATAGTCCACTATATTAGGATGCTTGAATCAATCATGCAGCTTCACATACCAACATACTATTCCTTTCCTTTTTAAAATTATAACTCATTTTCTTTCTTTCTTTCTTTTTAAATTAATTTATTTATTTTTAGAGAGAGGGGAAGGAAGGGAGGAAAAAGGAGGAGAGAAACATCAATGTGAGAGAGAAACATTGACTGGTTGCCTCTCATATGTGCCCCAACTGGGGATCCAACCTGCAGTTTAGGCCTCAAATCCGTGACTTTTTGCTTTGTAGGATGATGCCCAACCAACTGAGCCACACTGGTCAGGGCCATGCTGTTGTTTTCATCCTTCAGGATTAAATCCCACGGGAGTCCTGACAAATACCATTTGACACAATTTTCATTAAAAAATATATGTAATATGTGATGTAGCTTTACCTGGTATAGTCTTGACAAAAAAGAATTTTATTTTGAACAGAAATCAGGAATCCAATCCCCTAGTTAACAATTTTACACGTCTGATAACTAAGAATTTTTCAGCAGACCAACCTTTGGTGCTGTTTGTTTTCCAACTTGTTTCTCCTCCACTTCCCACATATTTCTGGTGGGACACAGTCATGTAGTTGTACAACTGCCACGTGGCACCTTCTTGGCACTGTGCTGGGTGAGTCAGGGCGGTGGGAGTATTCCTAAAAACTCTTCTTCCACCCCGGCACCCAACAGACTTAATGAGGTGATGGAAGCCATATACATATTTCATTCAACACACAGTAAATGTATCCTCATCTTAATTTCTCCCTAGTTGGTTTTAAAAAATGCCCATGATCATGTCAAAGCTGGGGAAAGGGAAGATTTAATAATAAAGGGGGAATTGAAATGGACTGCTGGGGCCTTAATAATTGCAGTTAAGGCATCTCCTAAATATTTTGCAAAAACAAATGAACATGACTCACACCGAGGATGACGGAGGGACTCACATAAGTGAGAGCCCTTGAAGCTTAAGTTTCATTAGTGTCACCTCTATTGATAGACTTACCTCTGTTCCTGTGCCCCTTGCCCTACCTGTCACTGCTCTGCTTAGCCATCATTCAAAGTAACTTCTGGATTTGTCAAGGTAATTTTGGTTTCCAGGGGCGGAAACCTAGCTGAAACAAACTAAATGCAGAATATATCAACTCCCAAACTTCCGGCCTTAGAAACAGTTGAAACCAGGGATAGAAAAACTGCCAGGACTGTCCATCTGCTCCTCTCTCCACCCCTGGGTTTCCATCTCTGCAGGGCAGACCATAACTTCAACCGCACTGGAGTGCTCACCTCTGCCAGCTCCAGACTCAAATTGCATTGTTTTGGGACTCAAGGGAACATCCCTCAGCAGCCTCAGATTGGGCCAGCTGGGGTCATGTGACCACTCTAGAGGGCTGCAATGACTAATCACTCCGCACTAGATCTTTAGGGAGGAAGAGAGGGGTGCTGAGGTAGAGAAAACAATGGCTTCTCAAAGATGCTCAAGGTCTCATCCCTGGCATTGTTGAACATGTTATCTTACATGGCAAAAGAACTTTGCAAGCATGATTCCATTAAGGATTTCAAATTTTTAAAAGATTAATTGTAGAAAGTGGGGAAGAGAGAGAGAGGGAGGGAGGGAGAGAGAGAGAGAGAGAGAGAGAGAGAGAGAGAGAGAGAGATCAATTTGTTGTTTTACTTATTTATGCATTTATTTGTTGATTCCTGTATATGTCTTGACCAGGGGTGGAACCTGCAACCTTGGTGTATTGAGATGATGCTGTAAACAACCGAGCCATCAGCTCAGGGTCTAAATTAAGGATCTTGAAATGGAGGGATTATCCTGCATTATCTGGGTGGACCCAATATAATCACAAGGTCTTTCCACAAAGAAGGCAGGAGAGTTGAAGACAGAGGAGGAGAAGTGATGAAGGAAGCAAGGGTCTGAGTAACGGGAGCCATAAGCCAAGGAATGCCGGCAGCTCCACAAACTGGACAGCTTCTCCCCCTGCTGCCTGGGGAAGGATTGTAGCCCTGCCAACACTTGGTTTTAGAGCTTCCAGAACTATAAGAAAATGAATGTGTGTTGTTTAAGCTACTGAGAATGTGGCAATTTACTATAGCAGCCATGGAAAACTAACATAGGTGCTGAAAAGAAAACAAAAATGCATGCCCCTGGTACCTTTCCTCTTCTCTGTCCTCATCTCTGTCCTCATTCTGCCCACCTGTAATGTTGTATCCTCCTCATATTCACATGCTGAAGTCTTAAGCCCCGGTATCTCAGAATATGACTGTATTTGGAGATAGGTCTTAGACAATTTAAAATGGGATCATATGGGTGGGCCTTAATGTATTATGGCTGGTATCCTGGTAAGAAGAGAAGATTAGGACACAGGCCTGTACAACACAGGCAGAAGAAGTCCATCTAGAAGCCAGGGAGAGAGGCTTCAGAAGAAACCAATCCTGGAGACACCTTGATCTTGGTCTTCCAGCCTCCGGAACTGTGGGAAATTAAGTTTTTGTTGTTTAAGTCACCCAGTCTGGGGTAGTTATGATGCTAGCCCTAGCAAACTAACACACCATCTTTCAGGCAGAGGTAAAATTCTACCTCCTTTCTCAAACTGTCTTTGATTAGCTCAGTTCACTGTCTCAGAAAACCCTGTCCCTGAGAGTCACTGTGGTTCAACACAATGATCGCAAACCCAAATGCCTACAGGGCCCAGGAAGAGAACTTACATGGGTGCAGTGGCTAAGTGGAAGAAACATTGTGCTTGCAAATTATACCTAAGTGCTATCCACTATCACCCAGAAGAGGCTCGCTCCCAGCCTTCCATCTTTTGTTTGCTCACCTTTAGGGAGGATGGATACAAGCATTCTTTTCTCATCCACGCAGTACTATGGGTTTACTATGGGTTAAAGCAGCAGTGTAAGGGAAGAAAAGCACCTGCCCTCGTGCTCCTTGTCCAGAGGCCACGGTGCACTGGTGCACTGGTGCTGAAGACCCTGCCTTGTGTGCACGGCAGCTGCTGCTCAGCCCTGGCCAGCTGTTACCAGCAGGAAGTACAAGCCCCACAGCTGGTAGAATTTTCCAATTTTTCAAAAGTTGGAAATCTAATGGACTTCTCAAAAACCACAAAAATTCTGTTTTTAAAATATTGGCTACGCCTTCAAAACAATTTTTTAAAGCTGGCTACCTCACACCCATTAGGGTAGCGATTATCAAAAACAAACACAAAACCCCAAAATAGGTATTAATGAAGATATGGACACTTGTGTACTGCTTGTGGGAATGTAAAATGGTACAGCTGCTGTGGAAAACAGTATGAAGCTTCCTCAAAAAATTAAAAATAGATTTACCATATGATCCAGCAATTCCATTTCTGGGTATCTACTCAGAAGAATTGCGAGCAGGGTCTCAAAGAGATATTTGTACACCTGTGTTCATAGTCAAAAGGTAAAAGCAACCCAAGTGTCCATTGATAGATAAATGGATAAGCCAAGTTTGGAATATGTGTACAGTGGAATATTATTCAGCCTTAAAAAAAAAAAAGGACATCTTGACATATGCTATAATATAGATGAACCTTGACAGCAGTCAAAATCAGAGATGAAAAGTAGGATGGTTGTTGCCAGGAATGGGGTGGAGGGAGAATGGGTTGTGTTTCATGAGGACAGGGTTTCAGTTTCCCAAGATGAAAAGGTTCTGTGATGACTGCACAACAACATGAATGTAATTAACACCACTGGCTCTACACTTAAAAATGGTTAAGATAATAAATGTGATAGTATGTGTATTTGAGCGGAATAAAAAAATAGAAAAACAACTGTGCTGGCTAAAATTATCACCAAATAAGACACACATGAGGGCTAGATTCTGATCACAAGCCACAAGTTTGCAACCGCTGGTTTTGTTTTTTATTTAATTTTTAAATTTATTATTTTTAGAGAGAGGGGAAAGCAGAGAGCCAGAGAGGGAGAGAGACATTAATGTACGGTTGCCTTTCACCTGCCTCCAGCTACGGACCTGGCTGGAGACCTGGCTTGCAACCTGGTTACGTGTCCTGGCTGGGAATCTAATCAGTGACCTTTGGGTTTGCAGGCCGGCGCCTAATCCACTGTGCCACCAACCAGGGCCCCACAGACCCTGGTTTAACATTTAATTGATTTCTTGTTGTTTCAGGTGTTCATGTTTTATTTACCCAACTAGGAGATAAAATTCTGTGCAAGGAGGAAGAAGGGGTGGAGCTGGAGGGCTATAACAAGAGGGGCAATGACTTGAATGTGCACCCAACCAGAGGAGGTGGCTGTGTATGTGTTTGTGTATGTGTTTATATGCATGTGTGTCTGTGTGTCTGGGTGTGTGCATGCATGCACTTACACTTGTAATAATTCTTAGGTGGCTCTGGGCAAGCAGACTGTCCACAGGGTCAAGCTGTGGCTCTTTCCCTTTCCCCTACCCCTTCACTATCAGTCCCAGACTGTGGTCGTGGGATGGAGGTGGTGCTGAGGTCCAGCTCTCAGGTCATCTTGTCTCCTTGGGGACACCTGGAGGATACGTTGAGAGCTCCAGCTTTAAACTGGTCCCAGATGTGGTCCCAAGCGCTCAGTAACCTGTGGCAACCCCTAGAGGCTGCTACAACCTCAGCTATGAGGAGGGCTGTGTCCAGGGAGCTCGCTGGAAGGCCTGAGCCTCGATGCTCACAGGGTGTGATTACAAACAGTCTAGGTGTGCATGGGATTCTCATGCTGACGAGGTCTGAATGGGGAAATGCCCCTCCCCCCAACACATTCCTTTGAGGAAAACAGATATTAGAAGAAATTTTGTGAAGAGAGGACAATACTTTTCCAGTGGCCAGTAGGGTTTGGATATTTATTAAGTGTAGTTCTCTGTTTGCGCAAGGGCAGTTCTTCAACGTTGGGACTTGAATCTCAGAAATAATAACCAGCCATAGTTAGTGATGCCTCACAAAGCCTGAAGAGTAGGTTAGAAGAGCAATGTTGAAGGGACAGTGTGGGGAGGGGTGAACCTTGCGGAAGGGGACCATTGTCTTTGGAGGCCTAGTTATTGAGAATTGGGTGGCTGCTGGACTGCTGGCCCCAGGGATTTTGTGCTTGGTGATGGAGGCTCCGTTCATTCCCAGTTTCGACCAGTGGTAAAGATGCCATATGCCCCACAACCAAGTGATTATCATCAGCACATACTCAAATCAAACTGTACTTCTGAACATGAGTGCACAATATTTCCCAAGGGGCCTACAGTTCTTCGTTGTCCTCATTAGCCTCAGGGTCCTCTGTTTTCTCCCTGTTCTGAATCACATCTTCACTTGTCCTCTGCAAGTAGCACAGCAGGGATTCTGCTTGTTGCTTCCCTACCAACTAATAATTGCCGCTAGAAACACCTGTAGCTTCAAGCTACGTCCTCAGCTTCTGCTTCCAACCAGATTACCACTCCTACAGGCCAGGATGGGCTTCGGAGCTCAGTGCAGGAGATGGCCTTGATTCCTGCAGCAGGTTGGGGCAGCTATGTGATGGTTTCCCATAGTGCACCCAGGTAGAGCTGATAGAGGCCACCTAGAGGCGCACCGAGAGCAAAAGGGCAGATGAGCATCTCCTAGTTACACAAGTGTTGCTCCACTTGGGCAAGAAGGGTTACCACCTTTCCCAAGCCCCGCGTGGTATGAATTTTGCTCCTACCTACTCTCTGAGGCCTACCTACTCAGACCCCACTGTACCCCAGCCACTCTGCAGCCACTCTGAGTGTACCCCGCACACTCAGCCGGGACACTTGCTGCAAGCAGCCTCACCTACCTCACGCATTCCTGCCTCCTTGGGGCTTGAGCTGACATGTACAAGGTCCGTCCTGAAAGTATCAGCCTCACAAACTGTTTTCGTTATATTGACATACTTCCTGGGCAGAGCCCATACATTTGATAAAAGCCCATCAGGAGATGTTTGAGATAACCATTTTAAAACACTCTCCACACAATTGCGCAAGACCCTGCTTTATCTTAAAAATTGAAAGCAGTCTTAAGTGAAAGGGAACAAGTAGTTGGTTCAAGATCGCCCTGTCAACATGTCACAGTTTGCTCTACTGTTTCCTCCACCTTCCCACGGCCTGTCTTCATTAGGAAGACCTCATGACATAATTAATGACCACTAGCTGGAGCTGAAGCAGGACAGGCACCATGACTGCACATCATCAGAAGCCTGCAAGCAGGTGCTTCCTGGGCATTGACTCAGCTGCTCAACGGAGCTGACAAGGCCCTGATCTGTTTCCATCTTCTACTTAGCATGTTTGGCTATTAGCGTTTATTCTCATCACCTCATGGTTACAAAATGACGGCCATAGTTCCCAGCATTGTATCCTCATACAGCAAAGATGGAAAAGGAGCAGTGCATAAGAGGCTGTTACAACCGTCCTGGGAAGAACTGAACTAGAACTAATGTAGTGGCAGTTGAGATGGGAAGGTGAGAAATTGGGGATCTTTTCAGAAGGTAGAATTGATGTGACTTGGTGGCAACAATGAGGAAGATAGACAGCTCCGAGGTTCCTAGCTTGAGTGAGTGGGCAGGTGATCATGACGGCACGAATGGAAGTAATGAGTACAGAAGGAACACTTCGGGTGTAAGGGGAAAAATGACCTTGATTTTTTTGTTGGAGGTTTCTGAGGGACCTTCATGTACCGATAGTTCATAGGAAATGTAAATTGGATTCATGGCACTGACTAGGTGATCGTGATAGTAGTTGTCACACCGGTGACGGCTGAAGCCATGGAGAGTGTGCATAAAGGCGGTGCAGTAGAGATAATGAAGCTACAGATTGCTGAAGAGTGATGAAGAAAAGAGATCCAGATGCATAGTCTTAAGGAAACTCCCTAAGCGAGGACAGAAGTTAACGGCAGGAAGTCTATAATATTGATTAATAGGAATCCAGTAAGACCAGGGCTGTGAATACATGCACTGGCTTTGACAAGTAGGTAATTGATGACCTCATTGAAAGCAGTTTATGGGAGAGAAGCACTAAGTCTACTTTGTAGTGGTTTGGGGAGCCTTAGGGAATAGGAAAGTGGAGACTATTCCTTCAGGAAACATATTATGAGGTATGTTCATATGAACTGTTCTGGCCCAGGAGTTATAAAGCTGGTCTTGTTGGGGGCCTTGAAGAGAATTTCCCTCCCTTTAAGAGGCAAGGAGTGAGAAGAGCCTACAATTCCTGTTATGTTTTTCTGTATGAAGATGTGATGGCTGGTCCTGGGGCAGCGATTTTGTGATTAGGAGGGGGACATTATTAATGCACTGAGGCTAGCAGAGCAGGGTAAGATGAGCTTGGTCCTAGGTTTTCACTGAGCTGATAAACTAATCCTGTAGCCACCCACTTCCAAACTTCCATTTAGGTGAGAAAAATAAATCCCTGTTGCTTAAGCCACTTTTATTCTGCTTGCAACTGGTATGTTGAGCATACTGCCCATGAGACCTAATACAAATACACTCTGGCATTGTCTCCTACCATCCCTGGAAATGCTTCAGTAGGGTTAATATCTCCTTAGTCCTGGGTGAAAATTCTGGCAGATCCCTAGGTAATTGAGTCTAAAGTCAATTTGAATAGCAAACACAGCGATTCTGGAATTAAAATGGTGCAGAATTAATACAAACCCTGACCCTGATCGTGCCTCAGGTCTCTACCCCAGGCCCAAAGCCCAAGTGGAAAGCACATGCTGTGGTCTCTTTTTTCCACCTCATGACTTTTCTCCTACCATCCAGCTCTTATCTCTCAAAGTCCACTAGGGTGAGTTTGATCCCTTAGGGTCAGGGTGTGGGGTGAATGCTAAAATGGGGAGGAACTTTCTTGACCAGTCACAGCTATAAGCTGGCTGTGCTCTCTGGTGCTGGCAGATGTGAAAGCTGCCTTTCTTGCAGTTGCTTCCCAGCTTTGGGGACTCTTCCCTGCAGTTTCCTTGACTTGAGGGGACCTATCTGTCCTGGGGTCTCCTTCCTCAGCCCCACAGGGGTGCTGTACCAACCTTTATCTTCCTCCTGCTGTGAGTCCCTTCCACCTCAATGCCATTTATACCATGCAGATGCCCGCTGTGTGGCCCATGCCAGCCTGAAGGGAAACACTGGGCACCTTGGTGCCAACATGACCCCAACACGACCCCCCTCTCTCCAGCAGCCACAGGCCTTTCAGTTTTCCCACATGTCAGTAACAGCTCTCTTCAAAACCTGCACTAAGTGAAGGATGGCACAACCCCTACCCCAGTCACCTTGGAAGAAAACTAAAAAAAAAAAAACAATTTGAGAAGCCTCTCTTTCTCTTTCTTCTATCAATCCTTTAATATTCTCCAATTGGTGGTGGGGGTGGGGAGGGGAATCACGAACTTACGGAGTTTCTTAATCATCCTCTTTGGGAGTGGAGTGTATGCTATAATGGCCTCGATTTGACATTTCATCTTTTATATTCTGGCATCTTTATCTTTTGTATTTTTGGGGACACAAACATTTTGTCCATAACATGCATATGTATGCACATATCTCACATTACATACGATGCACATATGCATATATCTATCCACAATGCTACATGTATGCCCTACCTCTGTCCACTGAGAGGACCTGGGAGTGATGATGCTTAAAGAGCAAAGAGCAAAGCTGGCACCCAGATCTCACCTTTTAAATATTATTTTCCATTGAAAGGAACCCAGATTCCTTGGGGGAAAAATGGCAGTTTCCAGGTGTAGGGTAGAGAAAATACAAGATGAGTTTAGAACATTTGGGCCAAAAAAATAAGGGCACTCAAAAAATGACGAAGACATGGCAAAGGGACAAAAAGACAACTGGAATAAGTTCCCACTGTCCAAGGATGGGACAACATGTCATTAAAATACATAATAGTAATCACGGATTATAACCCTTTGAACAAAATAGGAAGCTATAATACCATACTGATATAAACAGATTGGAAGTTCAATGAGGAATAGGAAGCACAAAGTATCTCCTATTAATATTTAATAAAATATCTCTCAATGATCTATTAATAAATAATTAATTATTAATGAATATTTAATATCAATTATTAAGTATCTACTACTAATAGATATTTCTTGATACCCACTTATTATGTATTAATTTTATTAATGCAAATAAATACTTATTAATAAATAAGATCTATTTTATTAAATATTTATTAATTAACCAAGGAGAAAAAATGTCTCCACAGTGAAAGAGCCTGGCAGACTCTACCTTAATCAAGTGATCAAAGTGAAAGTGCCAGTCACAGGGCTCACGGGATCCACTGGCCACTGGTTGGACACCATGACAGCACGGAATCACTCCTGTGGCAAAGCTGTGAAATGTGTGTGACCTGAGTCCAGTTTTGCGGAAACACCAGACGGAGCGACAGTATACAAAATAACAGGCCTGCAATCTTCAAAGTGCCTAGATGGTGAAAGTCAAGGACAGATGAGGAACTCTCCCAGGCAGACGGAAACAAAAGAGACAATTAAATGCAACTTGGAATTGGAATGGGATCCTTGGGCTACCAAGGACATTAGTGGGACAACTGGCGAAACCGGAATGGGGCCTGAGGTTTAAATGTCAATACCACGTCTATTTAATTTTCTGATTTTGGTGGTTATGTTGAAGTTTTGTGGGAGAATGTCCTTATTTTTAGGAATTGCACACTAAGCAATTGTGCAACTTACTCTCGGGGGTTCAGGAAAAGCATCATTCTTTGTCTTGAAACCAAACTTTTCTCTAAGTTGGTAATCATTTCAAAATTAAAAAAAAACAAACAATAAAACCCAATCCATTCTACTCACATATAGGAATTGAATTCATAGTCTACGTGGTTATATACTACATATTTATTGTGCATTGTAGTGTATAAGTATATTACACATGTAAATATCTAGCTTGGGACGTGGAAGCAGCCCCAGACCTGTGCCCGGTGAGAGGCTGCAGGGCCCTGGGGTGCAAAGAGGTTCCAGAGAGACAGGTCACCTCAGAAGACTGGGCCCCTCCCTCTAATATTCAGTCACCTTATTCTGAGATAATGGCTTCCAAACACCCTAGAACATTCAGAAATCAGAAGTTCAAAATTTCCAATGTTCTTGTCCTACTGTCCTCAGAAATCTCAGAAATTTTCCTATTTCAGGACACTCTGAGCATGTCACAGATAGCCTTGTGTCCCTGGTGGGGGCACCAGCATGGATGGGTGGTCTGGAGTCAGACGGAGAAGTGCTGAGGTCCCAGCTCCACTGCATCTGTGCCTCTGGAGGGCGGCAACTTCTTCCTAGGGTGGTGGTGGGGAGCAGTGGCAAAAACCACACCCTGAGCCTGGTAAGTGACATGGTCAATGAACAGGAACTGTTTCTCTTTATCAGTTACAAGCTCTGTTTCCCTGTTTCAATTCCAGAAATGTGGTCACTATTTTGATAAAAGTGAAAAGTACCGAAAGCCAGTCTAGGGCTGGGCTCTGAAGTCTGCTCTATTTTTAGCAGGGTAGACTTTGAGTCTTCTTCACAAGGGACTGAGGACTGTTTTATGGCCCCAACTGCCTTCTGGCGCAGGGTGAGGGGGACAATGGGAGGGTGAGGTGAAGGTAGGGTTCGGGGAGAAAGGTGAGGTGAGGGGACATTGGTGGGGTGACATAAAGGTCAGTATCAGTGAAAGGGAAGTTGAAGGGAAGCCTTTCAGAAGAGGCACTCCCTGTTCTAATAAGGTATCTTTATCTCTTTGCGTTAATTAGGAGGAGTGTGTGGTAGAAAGTTGGAATAAACCAAATCCATATTCAACGATACTGATTGAACACTAGCTGTCTAGGAATGGCAGATAGAGACTCTGTCCCAGCCCACTCTCCAGTGGGGAAGAAAGGCAGTCTCCCCAGAGGTGCCATCCTCATACTATGTGGCTTCTTTGCTCACCGCATTGGTTGAACATCACCTGTGTGCCTGAAACTGGGGGAGGCCCAGAGGGAGAACCGAATGGGAAGGATGTGGCTTCGGCCACAAGGAACTCACTATGTACTCGAGGAGACACACCATAGGGGTAAAGGTGTTATAACAGATCCCTCCTTCACAGAAAACACACGGAGGTGGAGAAGAACATTATAATCCTTTGAGTTAAATAGGAAGCTATGACTCCATTCTGATATAACTAAATAAAGGAGAGCTTGGTGAGGGGAAGGAGGCACAATGTACCTCTCCACAGGCTTCACAGAGCTGCTATGTGAGAGGCTCTTGAAGAAAGATGAGAGAAGAAATGTGGTTATAGGCAGAAGGAGGAACTTGTGCATCACCCAAGGGCACAAAAAGAAAGGTAGTTTCCAGGCTGGATGTGGGGAGCACAGGACAGGAGGGTGAGGGACCAGGCTGAGGAGCTGGGTTGGCTCCAGTACATCAAGAACCTTACTAGCTTCACTCAAAAACTCAGATTTGATCCTATGGGCAATGGGAAGCCCTGCAGGGTGAACGGTGTAACAGGGTGATCTGATTTGCATCTTAGGAAGATCACAGCGGCAGTCACATGGGGGATGGATTGGGCAGAGGCAAAACCAGAGACTGAGGGAACCATTGAAGAGGCTCTTACAAGTGTCCTGGAAGAAGCCATGGTGTCCTGAACCATGGTAGTGGCAGGTAAGATAAAGTGGGGTGGACAATTTGGGGTTCATTTAGCAGGTAGAATGGACATGATACTGGTGCTGGTGAGGAAGAAGAGGATGGTGCTGAGGTGCCTAGTTTGGGTGAAAAAGTGGGTGGCGGTGGTGCCTCTAGGGGAGTTAGGTGGCACAGAAAGAGCGGATCTGACACAAGGGCTAGGCGATGAGCTTGGTTTTCTACTTTGATGTGCCCTAAGGATATCTACATAGAGATGAAAGGTAAATCATCAGAAATATGGGTCTGCGGATGAAAAAAAGAGGCAGGTACTCACTGCCTAGAGAAGGTGACTATGATTCATACAGATGAATCATGGAAAATCTGTAGAAAGGGGATGAGATGGAGACAGTGCCAAAAAGACTAGAGGTGGCAGGAGGGTGGTGGCGAGGAACACCCAAAGGGAGCAAAAATGCTTTAGGCTGCAGAGAGCATCACCAAGGCGCATGACTCAGAAATAAGTGGAGGGTCCAGACTGGGAACTATGCACCAGAGAAGCAAACGTGCCATTGGTGAGCCCAGTGGGAGAAGTTTCAGATGAGTTTTGGGGGCTGATACTAGGTCTCAGTGGATTAAGAAGTCCTGGGAGAGGGGAGTGGAGACTATTCCTTTATGAAATGCGGTGGTAAAGGGAAAGAGGAGCAGAGAGTTGAGGGAGGCAGGGTCTAGACAAGCAGGTTTAGGATAGCGGCAGTGTGAACAGTCGTGTAGGCCGACGTGAATCCATGGAAAAGCCAGCATGGATGGCACAGGACTGGACGACCAAGAGGCAAGCTCTCAGAAGAGGTGGTGCAGGGAGAAAGTGGGCACAGGTGGGAGGGCCTGGCTTGGACAGGGGACACAGAGAGGAAAGAAGAAGACACAGAGGAGGGAACAGATGAGAGTTCAGGCCGGAGGACAAGGGGTTCCAGAGCCCTGTGGAGGGGACTCTCAGAGCTACTGGGGAAGGGAGCTCCAGGAGAGAGGAGTGTCCCTTTACCCTCGCGCATCGGGAACACACATGGAGCCTCATCAGCTGGGCCAGGGAGACTGGGCGCAAGTGCACGGAGCACCTAGCCTGACGCAAGGCTGTGGCAGGGCAGGTGGCGCAGGCAAGGGTCATGGGTCAGAGGTTGCCTGTGAGCAACTTTTTAGGAACTGGGAGGCGAAGGCCAGGGGTGGAGGGGAGAGTGCAGGGCTCTTCAGGCTGCAGGGTGGTTACTCACTGCTGACTCAGACCCAGGTGCTTGTTTGCATGTTATGCCTGTGAAGACTGGAAGCATCTCGGCCCCTCTCCAAAGGGAACCACCCCAATCTTCCGAGAGCTCCTGCTGTTGTGCGGAGTCTCTCTGACCTAGAAATAGTTGTGCTTGAGAGGGCTTTCCTCAGTCATGCCCACGTGGCTGGCTGTGAAACTGAGATGAGAAACCACTCGGGAAGGTCGGTCATCTCTTCACGAAGAATATTGAGGGGACTTTTTTTTTTTTTTTTTTTTATTTTTTT
>PVIW01007332.1:37827-74406 GCA_004026585.1 Noctilio leporinus | reverse complement strand
AATTGCCAATGATACCTCAGACAAGGGTCTGATCTCCAAAATATATAAAGAACTAATGCAACTCAACACCAGGGAGACAGACAGCCCAATTAAAAAATGGGCAAAGGACCTGAACAGACAACTCACTGAGGAAGATATACAAAGGGCCCAGAGGCATATGAAAGAATGCTCAACATCGCTAGTCATCAGAGAAATGCAAGTTAAAAACACAATGAGATACTAACTCACACCTGTCAGAATGGCAATCATCAGCAAATCAACAAACAAGTGTTGGTGAGGATGCGGGGCAAAGGGAACCCTCATACACTGTTGGTGGGAATGTAGGCTGGTGCAGCCACTGTGGGAAACAGTATGGGGTTTCCTTAGAAAACTAAAAATGGAACTGCCTTTTGATCCAGTGATTCCACTACTTAGACTATACCCAAAGAATCCTGAAACACCAATTCATAAGAACCTACGTACACCTATGTTCATTGCGCCATTATTTACATTAGCCAAGTGCTGGAAACAGCCTAACTGCCCATCAGTGGGTGATTGGATCAAAAAACTTTGGTACATTTACACAATGGAAATCTATATATCAGAAAAAACGAAGGAACTTGTACCGTTTGCAACAACATGGATGGAACTGGAGAGTATTATGCTCAGTGAAATAAGCCAGTCAGTGAAGGACAAATATCATATGATCTCACCCATTACGGGACAATAATGAGCAAAACTAACAACAAGCAAAACAGTATAGGGATACTGTTTTCATATATTTGAACAAATATATGAATACAATGAAAATGCTTTCAGTGGCTAGGGGGAAAGAGGTTGGGGGGAGGGGGGAGGCAGAGGCAAGAAAGGGGGGCAGCTTAGGCAAGAACCTAATATAAAGGAACCATGGACATGGACAACAGGTGGGATTGACTTTGGGGGGAATGGGTGGGTGGGGAGGGGGACAGAGGGGAGCAAAAAGGGGATGGATGTAATACAACAAGAATAAAATTTAAAAAAAAAAAAAGAAATAATACTTATCCAGACAGGTAGGAGGGGTGGAGCTGGCATGGAGAGGACACAATATGGTGGCAGTCGCTATAGCAACAGCAGCAGCAAGGCAGTGGCTATGACCAACCAGCAGAAAGCACAGTAACGCATTATAAAGATTTGGAAGGACACCTAGAGAACTATACCAGCCCCAGCTATGTGCAGCTCATGGTTCCATCATGAGGAAATATAAAGCCTCATTGCTTCTGAGTGTGAAAACCATTGGGAGTTGGGGCAGTGGAAGAAACTGTTGCTCCCTCAGCATATTCTGTTTGTTTAGAGGCCAATATGATCCTAGAACATCCATAAATCCACACACCTGGGAATCACAACAAGGACAACAGCTAGAGGGGTGCCAGTCCCATATGGGAAGCAGAAGTATCTGGAATAGGGACAGATGCTAAGCAAGCAGTATTGTTTCCTCTCAGATCCCTCCCCCACATACAACAACACAACATTGTGAAACAGGTGGACTAACACTGATGAATACCTAAGGCTCTGCCCCTTATAGTGTAAAAGGTGCAACAGCTCTACCTAAGATACAGAGGCAAACACAGGAACCTGTGAAGTTGAAGAGACAGAGAATATGACCCAAGACAGGGAGTAGACCAAGGTTCTACTACAAAGGAAAACTAAGTTATGAGGAGATAGCCAACTTAACCAACCTAACAGACACAATGTTCAAAACACTGGTGACAAAGATGCTCACCAACTTTGCAGATATGCTTGAGTACCACAAATGCAGAAAGGAAAGAGGGAAGGCTATGCTAAGTGAAATGAAGGAAAATCCATACGAAACCAATGGTGAAGGGAAGAAAACCAGGTATACCTGATGCACTGTTGGTGGGAATGCAGACTGGTTCAGCCACTATGGAAAATAGTATGGAACTTCCTCAAAAAACTAAAAGTAGAACTGCCTTTTGACCCAGAAATTCCACTGCGAGGAGTATACTCAAAGAGCCCTGAAAGTACCCATCAGTGGACAAGTGGATCAAAAAACTTTGGTACATTTACACATTGAAATACTACATAGCAGAAGGAAGAAGCTCCTACATTTTCAACAACATGAATGGAGCTGGAGAGTATTATGCTTAGTGAAATAAGCCAGGTAGTGAAAGACAAATACTGTATGATCTCCCCTAATACAGGAAAATGATGAACAAAACAAACAAACAAGCAAAATAGAACCTGAGTCATGGAAACAAGGAACAGACTTTCAGTGTATAGAGGGGAGGGTGGAAGGGGAGAAAGAAGCAAAGAAGGGGAACAGTTTAGTAAGGAACTAGCATGGGTGACCCATAGAAATGGACATGTGGGATTGACTGTGAGAGAGGGGATAGGGAGGGTGGGGAAGGGGAGAGAAGTGGGGGGAAAATAGGACAAATGTAATACAACAACAATAAAATAAAACAAAATAAAATAAGGTAAAGAAAACCAGGATTTAGAGGAAGAAAGATGGGGACAGAGTAGATGGCAGTGCTGACAGAGTTCTCAAGTGCTAGAACAGCTGTAGGATAAGGTAGGGAGGATGAGGTGTCTTCAGGTACCTGCAAATTGGAGAGGTAAGCATCTGGATTCAGTGATACACAGCCCAGAGGCTGCAGAGACCTACAGAAGAGCAGGTTAGGCAGTTTCCAACTGGCCAGCCAGCAGGCCAAGGTAAGCTCTGGGCATTGGTGGCTCTACCCAGAGGGGCAACTCTCACTGGAAACAGCTTCAGGCTCCCTGGTGACTAGAAATCTGAGCAGTGAAGTTTGGACAGTAAGCGCAAACTCCAGAGGGACTGAGGAATTAAACTCTTCCAGAGGGACTGAGGAATTAAACTCCTCCAGAGGCTGAGAGAGAAGAAGCACTTTTTGGGGCCAGAGGTGGAGGAAGAGAGACCTTTGGGAAGCAGGAATGGGGGTTTGGGGGATCGGGGGAGCAGAGAGCACCCCAGCCTGCATAGTGTGAGGATGAAAAATTGTGCCGATGCACCACCCAGGTAGAGGGTAGCTCAGAGCCCCAGTGAGAAGGGAGGCCCAACTCCGAACACCCACGCCTGCGCATAGGCTCCTATGAAAACTGCAGCTCGAAACTGCACATTGGGAACTTGCTGCTGGTACAACCAGTGCACCCATTGCAGGCAGCAAAAACCTCCTGGAAGAGCTGGAGGATTGGGGTAGCCATTCCCAGCACACAGCTCAGACTCCCTCATAGAGCCAAGGTGCCCATCCCAGGCAGCATAAACCTCCTCAGAGAGCCAGAGGGAAAGGGCAAGTCATTGCAGGTGCTCAAGCTGCGGGGCTCCCCACAGAACCAGGTGCCCATCAAACGCAGTGAAAACCTCCTCAAAGAACTGGACAGGGAGGGCACACCATTGCCCCCAAGCAACGCTGCGGGCCCCCCAGGGAGACAGGGGCTCTTTGCAGACATGGGCTGCAAAAACCTTAAAGAGCTAGAAGGAGAGGGATAGCTGTCACTGAAGCAAACGAAGTTGCAGGTCACCCCCACTTGGAGTGAAGCACCCATGCAGGCTGAAACCTCCTTGAGAAGCTGGAGGGGGAGGAGTAGCCATCAACACCACATAAACACCCTGCAGTTCTTCACACAAAACCAGCAAAAGAAGGGAGGGACTCAAAAAGCCAGTAGTACAGAAACCCAGCTAGGCTACTGGAGGCTCAGCCTACTGGGAGTGTGGCACTCAGAATCAGCCCTGACTGTGACAGCCATAGGTCCTGCCACTCCAAGGCCCCGCAGCCTGACTGCAGACTTGATCAAGAAAGAGGCAGACCCAAGAAATGGATTGCTGTTAATCTCAAGCACCTGAGTTACACCAAGAGCTACAAGAACTATTAATCCCTAACATATCCTTTCCAAAAGTTACTTCCAACCCTCACAATTAATGCATTTTAAGTAAATACTGTTTATATCACAGTGTATCCAAATCCCCATATTTATACTCCTCCCTTCTCTCAATTCTCCCAACTACCCAAGAACCTCCTCCTACTCTTCTTTTAAAGTCTACTCACTCTCCTGCTATAACTCATTCCCAGTCTTCAATCTAAGTATTCCTCCCCTACCCAGCCTCTTAAACTATTTTTAAGGGGTGCACTACTAGGGACTACACATTCTTTTCTTCTGCTAAGAATACACAAGTCCTGGCTCCACCTTGACCAATAAGTGCTCATCAAGGGTGGACAGGGAGGTAGATAAGGCAACTATATATATATAGGCTTATAGTGTTCACTGGCACTTGAGGCATTTCCCCTTCCCATTTTTATATGAGATAAGTTGGCTTTCTATCTTGCATCCCCACTATCTTTGCTACCCCTTTGCACCCTTCAAAATTATCTATACTTTAGTCAACTTAATCATTTTTCCCCTCTTATAACAGCCTTAGCATATCTACATCCCTATTAAGATTGGCTCAGTTGCACCTGAGGGTGTGATTAAAAATGGGGGTTACCTTGGAGGGTATGGGTACTTAGCTAGGCTCATAGGCAGTTGAAAGGGGGATTAAAGGAGAAAGATATCTTTGAAGGTGTGGTGATTTTGCCTGGACTGGTGGTCCTGTTTTAGGAGCAGCTCAAAAACAGTGTATGAGACATGATAGAAGCAGTGTCTTTCAATCAGCCAACTGGAGTGAAAAAAAGCCACACATAAATCCAAAATATAACCAGGCAGCCCAGGTTAATGACATAAAGTGCACCCCAAGAGCATCAAGTTGAGAAAATCTAGGAGACTGCAACTCTGAACTCCACAAATCTCCTAACACAGAAGGGCACTCCGTGAATGCAGGGAATTAAAGCAGATTAATCCAAGACAAAAACAAGCAACAACAGACATCCAAAATGGGGAAACAGAGAGTCAGTCCATCACCAAAAGGAAAGGAGGAATCTGCAGAAAGATCACTAAATGAAACAGATGCAAACAAACTATCAAATACAGAATTCAAAATAATGATGATAGAGAAGCTTAATGAGCTCAGCCAGCTCAAAAAAAAAAAAAAAAAAAAAAAAAAAAAAAAACTACAAACAACTCCAGGGGAACTATGAAAAACTCCAAGGAAGATACAAGGAACTTAATGAGAGCTACACCAGCATGAAAAATGACTTAGAGACTATCAGTAAGAGCCAGGAGGAAATGAAGAATACAATTTCTGAATTGAAGAATACAGTAGATGGAATCAACAGCAGGCTAGAGGAAGCAGATGATCGGATCAGCGAGCTGGAGGACAACCTAGAAAAATATTCCAAGACCGTGCAACAAAATGAAAAAAGGCTGAAGAAGAATGAAGAGGTTTTAAGAGAGCTGCAAGACAACATGAAATACAATAATATCCATATCATAGGGCTACCAGAAGGAGAAGAGAAACAAGGAATGGAAAACCTGTTCAAAAGATTAATGAGAGAAAACTTCCCTCACATGATGACTGTCAAGTCCAGGAAACACAGAGGGTACCAATGAGGATAATTCCAAACAAGCCTACGCCAAGACACATTATAATTAAAATGGCTAATTTCAAAGACAAAGAGGGAATCCTAAAAGCATCAGAGAAACAATACAAGCAAGAAGGGAATGGCAAAAAATATTCCAAGTAATGGGGAACAAAAGCCAGCAAGCAAGAATACTCTACCCAGCAAGGCTCTCATTCAAAATGGAAAGAGAAATAAGGAGTTTCCCAGACAAAGAAGACTAAAAGAATACATCTCTATCAAACTAGCATTGCAAGAAATGTTCAAGGGTCTGCTTTAAAAATTTGAAGCAACAGAGAAAGACAGAGAGGAACAAAGGTACAAAAGGAAAAATAGCAATAAATAAGTATCAATCAAAAACCTTAAATGCAAACAGATTAAATATGCCAATCAAAAGGCATAGGGCAGCTGAATGGATAAGAAAACATGACCCACTTATATGCTATCCTCAGGAGACCCGCCTCAGAACAAAAGATCAACACAGGTTGAAAATAAAGGGATGGAAATATATATATCAAGCAAATGGACATTGAAAAAAGGCTGGAGTAGCAATACTTATTTCAGACAACATAGCTTTTATTATGAAGGTCATAAAAAGAGACAAAAAAGGACATTTCATAATACTTAAGGGAACAATCCACCAAGATACAACTCACCCAGTATAGGAGCTCCAAAATATATAAGGAAAACCTTGGAGGACTTTAAGATGGATATAGATAGCAACACACTAATAGTAGGGGATTTTAATACCCCATTATCAACAATAGACAGATTTTCCATTAAAAAAAAAATTAAGGATATTGTGGCATAGAACAGCACTCTAGAGGAAAAGGTCCTAACTGATATATACAGAACCTTTCACCCCAAAGAAGCAAAATATGCAGTCTTTTCAAATGCACATAGAATTCTCTAAGACAGACCACATGGTAGGTCACAAGACAAGCCTCCACAAATGCAGGAAAATTGAAATCATACCAAGCATCTTCTCATATCACAATGGCTTAAAACTAAAAACCAACCTCAAGGGAAAAAGACAAAAACATTCTAACCCATGGAGATTGAATAACGAGCTTTTAAGTAAGGTATGGGTGCACAATGAAATCAAAGAGAAAATCAAGTTTCTGGAAACAAATGACAATAAATACACAACAACCCAAAACCTATGGGACACAGCAAAGGCAGTCCACAGAGAGAAATTTAGAACAGTAAAGGCCTACCTAAAAAGGATAGAAGAAAGTTATACAAACAACCTAACCATAAAGCTGCAAGAACTAGAGGAGCAACAATAAACAAAGCCCAGAGCAAGTAGAAGGAAGGAAATCATCGAGATCAGAGCAGAATTAAATAACTTAGAGACTCAAACTACAATTTAAAGAATCAACAAGTCCAGGAGCTGGTTTTTAAAAACATAAACAAAATTGATAAGCCTTTAACCAGACTCAAAATTGACAAGCCTTTAACCAGACTCATCAAGAAAAAGAGAGAAAGGACCTAAACAAACAGAATCAGAAACAACAGAGGAGAAATCACAACTGATACTTCAGAAATATAAAGGATTGTAAGAAATTACTACAAAACTATATAACAAGAAATAGGACAACCTGGGTAAAATGAACACATTTCTGGAAATGTATAATGTACCAAAACTGAATCCAGAAGAAGCAGAAAGCCTGAATAGGCCAATAACAACTAGTGAAATTGAAGAAGTAATCCAAAATCTCCCAAAGCACAAGAGCCCTGGACCAGATGGCTACACAGGTAAATTCTACCAAACATTTAGAGAAGAACTAACTCCTATCCTTCTCAACCTATTCCAAAAAAATCAAAAAAGAGGAGAGACTCCCAAACTCTTTCTATGAGGCCAATATCATTCTAATCCCAAATCCAGGTCAAGATACAACTAAGAAAGAAAACTATAGGCCAATATCTCTGATGAACATAGATGCAAAGATTCTCAACAAAGTATTGGCCAACCGGATCCAGCAATACATTAAAAAGATCATACACCATGATCAAGTGGTTTTCACCCCAGAGAGGCAAGGATGGTATAATGTTCATGAATCAATAAATATAATACACCACATCAACAAAATGAAAGACAAAATCCATATGATCATATCAATAGATGCTGAAAAAGCATTTGATAAATTATTGCAACCATTTATCATAAAAAAAAAAAAAAAACACTCAACAAAATGGGAATAGAGGGAGCATACCTCAACATCATAAAGGTCATTTATGAGAAACCTGAAGCCAACATCATACTTAATGGGAAAAAACTTTCCCCCTAAGAGCAGAAATGAGACAAGACTGTCCACTTTCTCCACTTCTGTTCAACATCATTTTGGAAGTTCTAGCCATAGCTATCAAACAAGAAAAAATAATCAAAGGTATCCAAATTGGAACAGAGGATGTCAAACTGTCATTATTTGCAGATGACATCATAGTGTGCATATAAAACCCAACAGACTCTACCAAAAACTTACTTGACCTAATAAACAAATTTAGCAAAATGGCTGGATATAAAGTCAATATCCAAAAATCAAAAGCATTTTTGTATACCAATAATGAAACACAAAAGAGAAGCTAGAAAACAAATCCCATTTACCATAGCAACAAGATAACTAAAGGACTTAGGAATAAACTTAACCAATGAGGTAAAAGATCTGTACTGAGAAAACTACAAAACTTTGAAGAAAGAAATTAAGAATCATACAAATGGAAGCATATACCATGTTCATGGATGGAAAGAATAAACATCATTAAAATGTCCATACTACCCAAAGCAACCTATAGATTCAATGCAATCCCAATTAAAATACCAATGACAGACTTCACAGAGAGAGAAAAAAATACTTCAAAAATTTATATGGAGCCAAAAATGCCCACAAAGAGCCACAGCAATCTTGAGAAAAAAGAACAAGGTAGGAGGAATCACAATACTGGACATCAAACTATACTACAAGGCTACTATAATCAAAACAGTCTGGTACAGGCATAAGAATAGACATATAGATCAATGAAACAGAATATAGAGCCCAGAAATAAATATAGGACTCTATGGTCAATTAATATTCAACAAAGGCAGAAGAAACATAAAATGGAGTAAAAACAGCCTCTTCAAGAAGTGGTGCTGGGAGAGCTGAACAGCAACATGCAAAAAAATATAACTAGACCACCAGCTTTCACTATACACCAGAATAAACTCAAGATGGATAAAGAACTTAAATATAACCTGTGACACCATAAAGGTCCTGGAGAAAAATATAGGCAGTAAAATTTTAGATATCCTACTCAGAATTATGTTTACTGATACTTCTCTAAGGGCAAAGGAAATAAAAGAACAAATAAACAATGGGACTATATCAAACTGAAAAGTTTCTTTTCAGCTAAAGTAAACACCAGCAAAATTAAAAGGGAACTAACTGTATGGAAAAACATAATTGCCAATGATACCTCAGACAAGGGTTTGATCCCCCAAAAATATATACAAAAACTTACATGACTTAACACCAGGGAGACAGGCAGCCCAATTAAAAAATGGGTAAAGGACCCGAACAGACAACTCTCTAAGGGAGACAGACAAAGGGCCCAAAGGCAGATGAAAGAATGCTCAGTATCACTAGCCATCAGAGAGATGCAAATTAAACCCACAATAAGATACCACCTCACACCTGTCAGAATGGCAAACATTAACAAATCAACAAACAACAAGCGTTGGCAAGGATGTAGGGAATAGTGAACCCTAGTGCACTTGTTGGTGGGAATGCAGTCTTGTGCAGTCAATATGGAAAACAGTATGGAGTTTCCTTAAAAAACTGTAAATGTAACTGCCTTTTGATCCAGCAATTTCACTATTAGGACTATACCTGAAGAACCCTGAAACACCAATTCATAAGACCCTTTGTACTCCTGTGTTCATAGAATAGCTATTTATAATAGCCAAGTGTTAGAAACAGCCTAAGTGCCCATCAGTGGATAATTGCATTAAAAAACTTTGGTATATTTACACAATGGAATACTACACAGCAGAAAGAAAGAATTCCTAATCTTTGCAACAACATGGATGGAACTGGTGAGTCTTATGCTTAGTGAAATAAGCCAGTCATTGAAAGACAAATACCATATGATCTCACCCATTATAGGACAATGAACAAAACAAACAAATAAGCAAAACAGAACCAGATACATAAGTAGCACAAATAGACCTCCAGTGGGCAGAGGGGAGTGGCATGGTGGGAGGAGGTAGGAGATGGGGAAGGGGACCAAGGGGAGGAAAAAGGAATGGATATAATACAACAACAATAAAACTAAATTACAAAAAAGGAAAAAAAAAAGAAAATCAGGATTTAGATCAATGATTGGAAGCATAAGAAACAGTCAATAAGTACAGAATGAAAAAATAAGAAATGAGGAGAGGCATAGGAACTTCTGGGACAACTTGAAATGTATCAACATCTGAATCATAGGAGTGACAGAAGGAGAAGAGGAAAAGCAAGAAATTGAAAATGTGTGAAAAAATATGAAGGAAAACTTCCCTAATATGGTAAAGCAAATAGACATACATGTCCAGGGAGCACAGAGAGTCACAAATAAACTAGATTCAAATCAGAACACACCAAGGCACTTCATAATTTAAATGCCAAAGGTTAAAGATAAAGAGAGAATTTTGAAAACAGCAAGAGAAAATAAGAGAATTGCCTACAAAGGAGTTCCTATGAGATTATCAGCTTATTTCTCAAAAGAAACTTTGCAGTCAATAAGGTACTGCCAAGAAGTATTCAAAGTGATGAATAGCAAGGACCTACAACCAATATATTACCCTTTTCAGCAAAGCTATCATTTAGAATAGAAGGGCAGATAAAGTGCTTCCTAGACAAGGTAAAGCTAAAGGAGTTCATCACCACCACGCTATTATTATACGAAATGTTAAAGGGACTTATTTTAGAAAAAAGGTCAAAACCATAAACATTAAAGTGACAACAAACTCACAACTATCAACAAAGAATCTAAAAAATAAAAACCAAAGCAAACAACCAGGATAGGAACAGAATCATAGATATGGGGATCATTTGGAGGGTTATCAGTTGGGAGAGGGAAGGGAGAAAAATAGGGAAATGGTGCAGGTGTTAAGCATAATTAGTAGGTATAATAGACAGGGGGGTGTTAAGAACAGTGTAGGAAAGGTGGCAGCCAAGGAACTTATATGTATGACCCATGGACATGAACTAAGTGGAGGCATTGCTGGAGGAAAAGTGAGCACTGGGAGGACAGAAGCAAAAAGAAAATTTTGGGACTACTGTAACAGCATAATCAGTAAAATATACTTAAAAGTCACAGAAATCAATAAGCAAGCTACAAATAATAAAACAAATGAGAGCATGCGCCTTTTTAGATTTGTAGACTTTGGGAACACTTGAAGCAATACTTTTCCCCTAACAAGCATTCTGAGCTTTATGGAATAACAGAGAATAAAAACTACATTATATGACTCATCATGAAATAGAATTAGAAAAAGATACACTAACAAACTTAGAAAAAAGAATTCACATACTGATGGTTTCTTTGTAAGCCTATTGCAAGCATCAGAAGTTCCGGTTCCTATTAGTATAAGAAATGGCCTTATGATGCAGATCATCCAACTGCAGGAATTTGGCTGGCCCCATCAGGTCTGGGATGCTGACATTAAAGATCCCTATAGGGACCACCAAAAAGATTACCAGCAGTCCACAGACTTTCCCCTGACTTTTTGCCTGCTTGTCCTACTTCCTCTTTTTAAAAACCTTTGCCTTCCCTGAGATATGAAGTTGGCCTTTGAGAAGAAAGTTCCAGACTTTCCAGGTTGCCAACAGCTGAATAAAACCACTTTCTTTTCTGCCTCCATGGTTTTCAACCTTATTATGAGGAACAGAATTTTTTTTCTCAGGAAAATCCGTCTTGGTGTCCTACTATATAAAATAGTTGAACATTTAAAAAACATACTTATAAGTTCATATATATATAATTTCCTCATAAAATTAATAAATAGAAAATGAAACTATTTTATTAAACATTCATTTTGAAATTAGAGGTACACATGATAGGCGCAGCTTTATATAAACTCTACATACAATTTATTTCTCATATTTTTATAACTGGTTTTAAGGTGTAAATAAAAGCCCTGATTTCCCCAAACGAACATCTGCAAAATGAGAGTAGGATTATTTGTTTCAACTCACCTTTCAAAGTCAGATTCAAATATCTTCCTCTGTGAACTTGTCTGTTTCTATTTGCTTTTGTATTGTAAACTTAAGTACACTTACTTATAGCCCACTATAATGTAATTTCAATGTCTTACACTTTTATATCTTCTGGTCTAGCTTAATGCCAATTAAGCTCCCTTTGCTTCTTTAATGTATCTGAGAACAGAGCAGGTTTGAAGAGATGTCTGAGTATATTTGACCATCTTCTGCGCAAAATCTTAGACAAGACCAAACATTTCTGACATACCATCCCAGAAGATCCATTAGATAACCACAGCAATATTTTACATTGCAGATTATGTAACCATTATATTTGAGAAACAATGGTGGTTACTTCCAAAATGCCCCTAAATGTTACTATGATTTTTCATGCACCAATCTAAAATTCAGGCTTTTTGAAATCTTCTTAATTGTGGGCCACTCTACAGCTCCTTATATTGAAGAAGAATAAACAATATATCCTCATAGTACTAACAACTACCAAACTATATGTAATGAAAATGAACTTCACTTTTCTACTGTAAAAAGTGCTCCTGAGTGTTCTTGAGGGTGCCCGGAGAACACCAAATGTGAATTCATAAATAAACACTCTCCCATGGGTCTGAATTTATGCCTGTTGGAGTTTTACCAGAAACTATTTTTTCCTGCCATCTGAGACACTGTAGTATTCAAGATATGAAAGCCATTCAGTTATTCAGCTGCAAATGGAAGGCTGTTTCTCTTTCTTTGAGGTTTCTTGCTGCAGGAGGGTGTTACGGTGCAGTGCTACTTGTCTTACAACTCCTTCGACCCTGAGTTCTAATTCCACTGCTTTCTGTGGGATTAATATATAAATCCAGAGGGGTAAGGGGTTTAGGGAACTGTTCTGCATGGGAGAGAATTTGCACTTTACTCTCTTCTCCAATCCTGAAGGCTTTCACTTCCCTTCAAACTTACCTCCTCTCAGCATGAAACATTCCAAGAAGCTCTGAGGTTCTCACACAATTGTTTTCTACCAGCCTCAATCCCATATATCTGCCAGATCTGCCCAGCCCAGTCTGATTCTCACTTAGAGTTAAGTTCCACTACTAGCTAACTATATATAAAATTCCATTCCTGGCACATATTAGATGTTCAATAACTATGTGTCAAATAAATGCATAAAAGTAAAACCAAAAGAGCTCCTACCATTTGTGATAGCACAGATGGAACTGGAGAGTATCATGCTTCATGAAATAAGCCAGGCAGGAAAAATTAAATACCACATGTTCTTACTTAATACAGGAGACTAATGAACAAACAAATAAGCAGACAAAACAGAACCAGAAACATGAATACAAGGAACAAATTTTCAGTGTGCAGAGGGGAAGGGGAGGGGGAAGAAGGAGGCAAAGGAGGGGAACTGTTTGGTCAAGGAACTAGCATGGATGACCCATGGACATGGACAACATGTGGGATTGACTGTGGGGGCAGGGTAAAAAGAGTGGGGAAGGGGAGAGCAGAGGGGGTAAAATGAAATGAATGTAATATAACAACAATAAAAATAAAAAAGTGAAGCCAGGTTGATACACAACTCATTAATCAAGTAACAGGCTCCAGTTCTCAATTTCTTCCACTTGGCATTAATTGTTGGGTATTTCAGTCTTTTCTTAATTACTACTAAAGTCATCGCCTCTACCATAGCTGGAAAAGGCTCTATCCAAAGACACCAGTACATCAGTATTGTACTCCTGCCATTCTTGTGAAAAGCCTGTTCAAGGTGACCTATTGCTCTCAATTCATGAAATGTGTATGATAAAAGCTTTGCTGATCAGTAATAAACACTCAGAACTTGGTACATTTTAAGTCATTTTTTCCCACAGTCCAGCCCAATGAGTCTCAGTACTTTATGAGTATTAGGGAAAAGACCTACTATTTCCATAGAAGCTTCTTACGCTGAAAGTAATAAGCCTGCACTTACTACTAGCTTCTTTTTCTAAGACTTAAGGAAAGCAAACCCAAGCAATAAAATTAAAACCAAAGCTGAGAGATGGAGAAACACTGCTGACAGCATCATTTGAGGCCTTTATGCAGTTATACTTACAGCACCGTTATCCCTCAAGTTTTTCAGTTGCATAAATCAACAAATTCCCCCCTTTTTTTTATTGTTGTTGTATTACATCCATCCCCTTTTTGCTCCCCTCTGTCCCCCTCCCAACCCACCCATTCCCCCCAAAGTCAATCCCACCTGTTGTCCATGTCCATGGTTCCTTTATACTAGGTTCTTGTCTAAGCTGCTCCCCTTCCTTGCCTCTGCCTCAAATTCCCTTTTTTGAAATCAATTTGAGTTCAGTTTTTGTCACTTGCAATAAAAATGCACCACCAATTCTCTCAAAGATATTCTAATTAATACCTTCTCTCTAGAATAAATATTCTGGGCTCTTTCCAATACTATTAATCACATTTATTATTTAGACCATCAGTTAAAAAGTTTAATATTAGTATATACTTTAATTTTAATGAGTCTAAAATACATTATTATGATTACTTCTGCTCCATGATAGAGGGTTATATTTTCCAAAACTGGCCCCAGCAATATTTCTGGTTCCAAATGTGCTTCTATTTTAGCATTTTGTCATTCCCCATTAAGTGACTGATTTTATTTCCCCATGTTTAAGTGCCAGGCTGGACTTTTGAATACCTACATGAATAGAATGCACCAGAAGTGCCAATGCATGACTTCCAAAGCTAAGTCATATACAGCAACAGCAACACAGCTGTGGTCTCTCTCTCTCTCTCTCTCTCTCTCTCTCTCTCTCTCTCTCTCTCTGCCCCCCTCTCTCTTTATCTATCTCTATCTCTTCTTCTATATTTATCATTATAATCCAACTACTATTTTGTGAGGAAGCCCAGGCCACATTATAGATGGGTGTTCTAATCAATAATCCAACTATGCTCCCTGGCATCAACCTTGTGAGTAAATAAACCTTCTAATTATTCTAGCTACTCCTCTCAATCATTCCAGCTGAGGCACCAAACATGGCCACAATAAGCCAATCCATTATATTCTGTCTATATACCTGACTCATGAGAGACAATAAGTGGTTATTATTTAAACCACTACATTTTGTGATTTTTTATACAGCAGTAGATAACTAATATACCCATCCTTATCATAACTGTTTTCATTCACATGATTTTCATGAAACCTAGTTTTTACAGCTACATTAGTTACCCTATGCTTTAAAGCACTTAACATGGCCCTCAATCTCCCAACTTTTAGCGAAGAACATCTTTTACAATTTCTTTGCATGGACCTCGTGCAGTGAAAGATTATGTACTTAATAAGCTACAATATCTATGCATCAATTTGCTTTTCTTTTTCTCACTAATTAGGTATTTCTTTGATCAGGATAAAATAATCAAAATTGCCACAGTGCAATACTGTTAATAAAAATCTAGCCAAAAGCAAATAAAATTGGGAATTTTAGATACCTTTTTGTCTCATGAAACCAGATTTTATTCATAGCAGTTTCAGATTTTATATATATATATATATTTATATACATATATATTTTTTAGATACCTTTTTGTCTCATGAAACCAGATTTTATTCATAGCAGTCTCAGATTTTATATATATATATAAATATATATAATATATATATATATATTGGGGGGGATTTTAGATTATTCATAAGCCCTAATAAAATATTTTAATACTAAACATATATATATTTAATATTATATATAATATATAATCAATATAGAGATAGAGATATAGTGTCTTAAATTGGAAACCAGTGCACAGATTAAAAAAAATGGAATTCTAAATTGAATATTAAAGGTAAATGTATTATTGCTACTAATAAGCTAACATTTATTACTTAGTAACTAATTCATTGGCAACAATTACATTTTATTTATTAAATTATTTTATTTTTATTGTTGCTGTAATACAATTATTTCATTTTTCCCCATTGCTCTCCCCTGTCCCACCTTTTCTATCCCCTCTCCCATAGTCAATCCCTACCTCATTGTCCATGTCCATGGGTCTTTCACACTGGCTCCTCCACTAAACCCTTACCCTACTTCCCCACTTTCCCCTAGTCACTGTCATTCTGCTCCTTCCCCCCCACCCAATGTCTCTGATTTCATTCTGCTCATCTATTAGTCTCTTGTGTTAAGTGTGATCATATGGTATTTGTCTTTTGCTGCCTGGCTTATTTCACTAAGTATGATACTCTCCAGTTTCATTCATGCTATCACAAATAGTAGGAGTTCCTTCTTTTTCTGTGCTGCATAGTATTCCATTTTGTAAATGTATCAAAGTTTTTTGATCCATTCACCCACTGATGAGCATTTAAGCTGCTTCCAGTACTTGGCTAGTATAAATAGCACTGCTATGAATATAGGGGTGCATAGGTTCTTCTGAATTGGTGTTTTAGGATTCTTTGGGTATAATCCTAGCACTGGAATTCCTGGGTCATAAGGCAGTTCTATTATTAGTTTTTTGAGGAAGTTCCATACTGTTTCCCATAGTGGCTGCACCAGTCTGCATTCTCACCAATAACAGATCAGCGTTCCCTTTTCTCCACATCCTCACTAGCACTTTTTGTTTATTGATTTGTTGATGATGGCCATTCTGACAGGTGTGAGGTGGTATCTTGTTGTAGTTTTAATTTGCATCTCTCTGATAGCTAGTGATGTTGAGCATTCTTTCATATACCTATGGTCCCTTTGTATATCCACCTTGGAGAGGAGTCTGTTCAGGTCTTTTCCCCATTTCTAATTGGGCTGTCTGTCTCCCTTGTGTTGAATCATATGAATTCTTTATGTATTTTGGTGATCGAACCCTTGTATGAGGTGTCATTAGCAAATATGTTTTCCCATATGGTTGGTTCCCTTTTAAGTTTGCTGATGTTTTCTTTAGCTGAACAGAAACTTTTCAGTTTGATGTAATCCCATTTGTTTACTTGTTTCTTTATATCCCTTGCCCTGGGCAAGATCAGTGAAAATATTATGCATGGGATATCTGCTATTTTCTTGCCTGTTTTCTTTTAGGACTTCTTTGGTGGCATGGGTTATGTTTAAGTCTTTTATCCATCTTGAGTTCATTCTGGTGTATGGTGTAAGTTAGTGGTCCAGTTTCATTTTTTCACATGTTCCTGTCCAATTATCCCAACACCACTCGTTGAAGAGGTTATTTGCACTCCATTTTCAACCCCTCCCACCAAGGTGTCTGCACTCCTGAGCCCCAGCACCTGCAGCAGTAACATACCCAAATAAGAGCTCAGTGGGTGGGAACTGAGTGTGCCAGCCCAAGATCAAGTTGAGGAAATCTAACAGTCTGCACCACTGAATGATATAGGTCTCCTACCAGAAAAGGTCACTAAATGAAGGCAGGGAGTCATAGCAGGTTAATATAAGAAACAAAAACAAACAAGAAAAGACACCTAAAATGGGGAGAAAAAGAAATAGTCCATCACCAAAAGGAAAGGAGGAATCCCCAGAAAAACTCCTAACTGAAATGGAAATAAGCAATCTATCAAATATAGAATTGAAAGCAATGGTTATAAGAAAACTCAATGAGCTCAAGGAAAAGTACAAAGAACTCCAGGAGAACTATAAAGAACTCCAGGGAAACTATAAGGAACTCACAAAAAATTATACCAGCATTTTAAAAAAGACATAGAAACCATCAATAAGAACCAGATGAAAATGAAGAACACAATTTCTGAGCTGAAGAATACAGTAGAAGGAATTAAAAGCAGGTTAGAGGAAGCAGAGAACCGGATCAATAAGCTGGAGGATGATGTGGAAAAAAATACCCAGATACTGAAAAAAAGTGAAAAAATCTGAAAAAGAATAAAGAGGAGCCCTGGCTGGTGGCTCGGTGTATTGGCACTGGCCTGTGAACCCAAAGGTCACTGGTTCAATTCCCCAGTGAGGGAACATAACCAGGTTGCAAACCAGGTCTCCAGCCAGGTCCTTAGCTGGAGGCAGATGAAAGACAACCATATATTGATGCTTCTCTCCCTTTCTTCCTCCCTCCCTGCCCTTCTCTCTGAAAATAATGAATAAAATATTTTTAAATAATAAATAAAATAAAATTTTTTTTAAAGAATAAAGAGGTATTAAGAGAGCTACAGGACAACATAAAATGTAATGCTATCCATATCATAGAAAGAGAGGAAGAGGAGCAAGGAATAGAAAACTTGTTTGATAAAGTAATGACAGAAAACTTCCCAAATTTAATGTGAGAAAAAATTACCCAAGTCCAGGAAGCACAGAGGCTCCCAATGAAGATGAAGCCAAACAGGTCTACACCTAGATACATCATAATTAAATGGCAACATTCAAAGATAAAGAGAGAATCCTAAGAGCAGCAAAATAAAAAGAGCTAATAACATACAAGGAAGCTCTGATAATGCTAGCAACTGATTTCTCAACAATGACATTTTTAATCACCAGTACACTTTTGGAAAATATCAACAGTTATCTTTGAAAAGGTGTCTCATGTGAACCTGCAATAAGAAAGTGTCATCAAACTGACATTGGTTGGCACATTATACTTTCATTTTGCCTAGAACCCCACAACTTGTCCCACCTTTTTTACTAAACCACTGGACACACAACTAATAACCTAACTTTTAACAATCAAATGGTTTCGTTTGTCTGGATTGAGCAGTTATTTAACTAATCCAGTCAAAATGATCAATAAAGCACAAGTCATTCAATTTCATTCCCCACTTGCCCTTTCCAAAAATTATTTTCCCTCAAAGTGTTTCATATTCAATTTAATAAATACTTATGTAGCAGTGGAAAAGGTGCCAGGATACAGAAACATATATGGCAGTCTCAGTCCTTACCTCAGTGAATATATACCTTAAAGGGTGATACAGACAAGAAAAGGCTCCCCCAAAGTGCAGAAAAACAAGCCACTTTGGCAGACTACACAGATTGTCATAATGATACCTCCCCTACCTCTCTTGCTGTGTTACTATCCTTTGCAATGTGATGCTGCCAATCCTCCTATCAGGAAGTGAAATTATATTCTCAGTCTCTTGAATCTTGGTTTGACCATGTGACTTCCTTTAGGGAATATTTACAAATGCAATACATAGAACCACAAAATGCTTACACTCTCTCCTACATGTGGGTGAAACTTTGAAACCCAAATATGATTGAGACCAAGCTAGTCTACTGGAAAAGTCACATCAAGGGGATCCCAGAATTGGACAACCTGCCAAAGACCAGACACTGATTTTACCCTCTGTAGATCCATCCGAGCTGTCAAATGACTTGGCTTGCATGAGCCACAGACAAGACAAGTGGTTGCAGTATCACCCAACTTATCCAGCCCATATCACTGACCCACATAATTATAAATGAAAAATGTTTGTTGTAAACCACTAAGGTTTGATGTGGTATTGTTCTGCAGTAACAAATAAATCCAGACCCAGGGTGAAGGGAATAGAAAAGGATTTTAAAAAAGCTTCTTAATATTATAACTATGAACTAAAGAAAGAGAAAATAAACTATAATAGGCACCAAAGTACCTTAAATTTTGAAAAAGAAGAGAAACATTGCAATAACAGCATATTTTTATCACTGCCAGGATAAACAGGAGAATGCAGTAGCCGGCCTTTAAAATGGGTCCGTATGAGCCTATGTGACAAAAACAGAATATGGTAGAAATAACAGGGTGTAGTTTCTGAGGCTGGGTCAAGGTATCATAGCTTCTACCTTGACTTTTCAGATTGCTCAATCTAATAGAAGCAGCCACCATGCCATGAGGATACTTAATTACCTTAATAGAGAAGTCCATGGAATGAAGATCTGAGGTCTCCCTCTCATGACCAGCAGAAACTGGCCAGTCATGTTAGAACCCGCCTTGGAAGGGGATCTTCCAGCCCCAATTAACCCTTCAAGTGACAGTAGCCCCAGACAATATCTGACTGCAAGCACATGAAAGACCCTGATCTGAAAGCTCCCAGGCAAGCACAAGCAAATTCTTAATCCACAGAAACTAAGAGAGATTGTAAAGAAATATTATTATAATGAGGCATTAACTTGGGGTGATTTGTCATGTAGCCATAATAATTAATATAGGATACCTGGTCTACATTGACAAATTCTGGAAGAAAGGAGTATGCACAGGAATTACTACCCTGTTCATTACCCTGTTGAACACTTCTCAAGAAAATATGATCACAGATCACTCTCTAGGAAATCCTCCAAGAAAGCTGTTATTCTTGTTAATTCAACAGATAGAGGACTTCTGGCCATGATGGAGGCATAGGTAGACATTCTACATCAACCTCACAACTAAGAAGAAATTTATATCTACCTCAAAACTAAATAAAGATAACCAGAAGTTCCAGAAAATTGAACTACATGAAAGTTCAACAAATGAAGAAATAAAGAATAAATAGCCAGACAGATCTGAAGTGTGAGGCCATGGCAGAGAGCAGTGGGGACAGCGGCCTCATAGCTTCTGACTATGAAAAGCAGTAGGGTTTGAAGCAATGGAAGAAACTATCAGGCTCTCAGCAGAGTTCATGTTTTTAGAGGTCCGCATAGTCCTAGAACATCTGCACACCCACCCATACTAGGAATTACCACAAGAGCAACAGCTAGAGAGGTGCCAGTCCCATATGGGAAGCAGAAGAAATGTCTGGAAAAAGGGCAAATGCTGAGCAATCAGCATTGTTTCCTCTCAGACCCCTCCCCTACATACAGTGCCACAATGTGGTGAAACTGGTTACCTTTTACTAATGAATACCAAAGAGTCTGCCTCTTAAAACATATCAGGTTAGGCCCTGGCTGGTGGCACAGTGTATAAGGCACCAGCCTGCTAATCCAAAAGTCACTGGTTCTGTTCCCCAGCAGGGCACATAATCAGGTTGCAAGCCAGGTCTCCCACTAGATTTGTAGCTGGAGGCAGGTGAAAAAAGGCAACCATGCATTGATGTCTCTCTCTCCCTCTGCCTCTCTTCTCTTTCCCTCTCTCTAAAAATAAAAATAATAAAATCTTTTAAAAACTCATAACAGGTTCAATATCTCTACCTAAGACACAGAGGCAAACATAGAAGCCTGTCAAGTTGAGGAGAGAGAGCAGTATAGCCCAAAAGAGGAACCAGATCAAGGTTCCACTAGGAGAACTAAGTGACAAGGAGATACCCAGCCTAACAGACACAGAGTTCAAAACAATGATGACAAACATGCTCACAGATTTGACAGATATGCTTGAGTATGACAAATGCAGAAGGGAAGAAATGAAGGCTACGCTAAGTAAATGAAGGGAAAACCACATGGAACCAATGGTGAAGGGGAGAAAACCAGGGTTTAGATCAATGATTGGGAACATAAGGAAGGAATAAACAGTCAACAAGTACAGAATGAAGAAAGAAGAAATGAGGAGAGGCTTAGGAACCTGTGGGACAACTTTAAATGTGCCAACATCTGAATCACAGGGTTGCCAAAAGAAGAGGGAGAGCAAGAAATTGAAAACTTGTGTGAAAAAATATGAAGGAAAACTTCCCAATTTGGCAAAGCAAATAGACATACAAGTACAGGAAACACAGAGAGTCCCAAGCAAGCTAGACCCAAACAGAACTATACCAAGACACATCATATTTAAATGTCAAAGTTTAAAAATAAAGAGAGAAGCTTAAAAGCAGCAAGAGAAAAAAAGAAAGTTACCTACAAAGGAGTTCTTATAAGATTATTAGCTGATTTCTCAAAAGAAACCTTGCAGGCAAGAATGGACTAGCAAGAAGTATTCAAAGTTATGAAAAGCAAGGACCTACAACCAAGATTACTCTGTCCAGCAAAGCTAGCATTTAGAATGGAAGGGCAGATAACACACTTTTCATACAAGGTAAAGAAAACTAAAGGAGTTTATCATCATCAAGCCATTATTATATGAAATGTTAAAGGGACTTATTTTAGAAAAAAGGTCAAAACCAGAAACATTAAAATGACAACAAACTCACAACTCTCCGCACAGAATTTAAAAATTAAAAACCAAAACAAACTAAGCAAACAACTAGGATAGGAATAGAATCATAGGCAAGGGGATTATTTGGAGAGTTATCAGCTGAGAGGGGGGGAAAAGGATAAATAGGGAAATGGTGCAGGAATTAAGAAGCATAATTGGTAGGTACAAAATAGACAGGGGCAGGTGTTAAGAATAGTACAAGAAAGGGTGAAGCCTAAGAACATATATGCACGTCCCATGGGGTTGAATTGCTGGAGAGAAGGGGGTGCTGGGCAGACAAGAGCAAAGAAAAAATATTTTGGACAACTCTAATAGTGTAATCAATAAAATATACTTAAAAAAGAGATATATAAAACAATAAACCTTGCAACTGGTAACTTATGAACTTGAAATATTCATTGATGTTGTTTTTAATAGTTAGTAAAATTAAATAAGGAATAACCTAAAATGCCTTCCAAATTTTCTAGCCCATAGTACCCCCTAAATAACAGGTGGTTAACATTAACTCAGTACTTGTAAATGTTAATTTGATAATAGTTGAAGAGTAACTTTTATTACCATTCTTTTCATAGATAATATTTTATAGAGCTTGGTAACTTATTAGGATACAAGTTTAGCCTTAGAAATAACCTCTACATTTGTAATGCCAATTAAACTCTCTATTTTATATTGTATTTCAGCCAGAGAATTAACTTTAAGAGACAAGTCACTATGTCCTAGCAATTGAGAAAGACACATTTCATCCTGAAAATCATACATAATATTTAACCCAGAAAGAATTCTAAGCCCATGGGTGTATTTCAATGTTCTTAAAAAGAAAAACTTAGAAATTTGTTCCCTCTTTAAAGTATGTTTTTAAATATTTTAGGATTCTATGTATAAATTTAATACATTTTATAGAATACTAGACAATCATCTGAAGAAGAACTACCTGCCAATCTATTGTCTGCTTATTTGCAAGGAGTAACTACTGCTCTAATGTTCTTTCTAAGATACATAGTCCTACAAAATGGCTAATGAATATTTTGCTAAATTACTGTTAAAAACAGCAATATAAAACACTCTTTACATCCTTGTTCTTAAGGCATTTACAGTAGTAATTCCACAAATGCTCACATACCTAGACTCACACAAGCACCATACTAAACAAAGAAATGAAGCATCTCCCCTGACTATTTCCTGGGAGGTTACTAGAGCTTTTTTGGCATCCAATGTATTTTAGACAATGAAACCTTCTTGTCCTCAACTTTCAACAATTATCCCTAAAAAAAGGAAAAGAATCTAAATTGTCTCTAATTTCCTAGCCAGAACTGAGTGCTCATTCGCACACAAACTATTCACCTTGCTGCTTTCTGCTGTGTACAAGATTGATCCATCTGTCCACCTTGTTTTCCTACCATTTCCCTTAAACTGCTTATGTTTAAATTAGCCAATAAACATTGTACCTAAAACCATTAGGCCATAAAAGCAAAACATGTAATTAAGGTCTACCCCCCTTACCTTCATTTCCACTGTGAAAGCACTCCACAGCATTTGATAAAATTATTGCTTTTAAGTTTGCTTCGTGAAGAAGGATTCGGTGACTTTTGACCCTCAAGGATTGTTCTTTGACCCATCATTTTTCTCTACCATCTGGCACGTTTACTTGAAGCAAACGCCTTGGGTCAGAGGGCAGACCAGACATGTGGAGGGACAGCTTTGTGGTAAAAGCAATAACGAATGAGCAGGCACTTCACAATATAGCACTGTGCATTTTGTCCAGCTGCTGAGCAGGATGAGGTAAGGTTAGTCATATGGCTACAAACAAAATAAATTGTCATTTACCATGCATCCTAGCAGACGGGTAAAGTGCAAGATGCCCAAGTTCAAAATCTGAGTGCAGCTTCCTTTTCCATTTCTGGGAGAGTTACTTTTTATGCTTTACTGGGCACATTACTAAACAATGTGTTACACCAGACACAAAGGGAAAGTGGTTTATAGACTAAATTAACCAGATTGATTATTCAGGAAGAGCGTTGATATCCAATAATCCCCAAGCAACAAAATTATAGATAGAATACTGTAAAGAACTAAAGATCAAGTAATCAAATTTTTCATATCTAGGGCCCATAATATAATCAAGTAATGATGATTTTATTCTTGGTAAATTGAAGTTTTTTTGAAAAGAAGAACTCAGAAGTGAACATTGGTGTCTATTGTGTGTACTCACTGCAGACAAGGACCCTGTACTGTAATTCTTTCCTCCTTATTCTGGCATTTGTACTAAAAATCAACACACATTGAATGAAGTTTGCAAAATCCTTAGCACAAAAGCCCCTTATGAAAAACCTTAAGTTTCTTTATAAATAACTACCTCTGGTTCCCTTCATGCAACTTACCTGAAGATCCTTCAAAAGCCTGTTTTTTCTATCTATATTATGAAAGTTATACATGATCTTTGATTGATTCAGATTGTTTTTCTGTTGCCACAGAACACATTTTTTCCCCAGAAGTTAGAATGTACTGAGAGAAAAGAGGAGATGGAAAACTTCTGGCTCTGCTAAAGTCTCCTGCTATCTCACTTCAACTTTCAGTTGCTTACCTTTGACCATTTGGGGGAAAATGCCCTGAAATGGAAACTCAAAAATGATTTGCACTTATACTCATTTTGCATGTAAAGAGGGGAAATTGCTGTTAGTCTTGAGATGAAGGTGATTAAAGGAAAGAGTTAGTCAGCAAAAGAAAATAAAAGAAATTTTCCCCTAAGGAAAAAAAACAATAAAACAAAGGAAAAAAGATTAAAGAAAACCTCCCTCTTGTACACTGATTGTCAAGGGATAGTTCTTCACATCGTGAATACACTTTGATCCTGGAAACTCTGTACTTTTAATCTTTGCCAACTTGGTAAAAGGGGTGTCCCTCGTGGAAGATTTTCTCATACGGAGCTTTTTAAAAAATCATATATATCAAGACTTCCATCCCTTGCAACATTCCTATTGAAAAATTCATGGCACAGAGCATAGCCATTCTGTTTTCAATTCCAGACCTTCTGTAAAGAGCAGCTATTTTCCCAAGTTTGTCCTTGCCAGTTTCAGAATTGATTGTACTATAGAAAATTTATAGATGGACATGGAGGCCATACTAATGTGTGTACTTACATGCAGAGAAGGAATTCCTGGGCTTGCTTTGAGGAAAAAGGCCTTCTAGGAAAGATTCTCTCATTCATATTTAATACACTAGTTCATGCAAGAAAGAGCAGAAAAGCAGGCACTTTGGAAAGAGAGCAGGGCATGAGTACCAGCACCTGCATTTACTAAGGGGGTGACCCAGGGCAAAGTATTCAATCACTTTGAGCCCCAGTTTCCGTTTTATAAAAGCAAGGATAAGTTTCACCTCTCTGATGAACTGAGAAAGCTAATAGCAGTGCAAGGATAACTACTAGTATCTTATTGCAGGAAGCAGGATATGTAGTAGAAACAACTCAGTAATAGGATGCTGAAGGGTGAGAACTCCATCACAAGCTATATGATTTTATGTGAAGAAACCAGTATTTAAAATCTGGACTCTAATTAAACAGAGAAAAGTGGTAGAAAATCATTCCTCTTTAGCAACAGCACCCTCCATGTCTGTTTGCAAACCATTACTCCAGTGAGCTGGGCATGGGCTTTTCCCACTGGGTTCCGGCATCTTTCTACTGCCATGTAGTGATCCCCTTGACATTGGCCCACACTCACAGGATACATGAGAATCTGTTTCCCTGCTCACTACCCCAGATCCTGCTTTAATCATCAGAGTCTTGCCCCAGAAGGAACATGGTCTTCAGATTTGGTTTGGAATACTAGACTTTCTTTTTGCCAGTGTTGTGACTCTGGGCTAATTGCTTAACCTTTCTAAGCCTCAGTGGCCACATCATAGAATGATGAAAATAATGCCTATATCACATGATCTTCTGTGGAAAAAAGTTACATGAGCAAAGTTCAGATCTGGGTCACAGGATGATCAGAATAACAAGCACTCAACATACCCAAAGTCACCGCTCCCCTCCAATCTTAACCTACTGACCTAAAGCCAAACTTCTGCACTTTGGTTGTCTTTCCTTCCTTTCCACAAAAAAAAAAAAAAAAAAAAAAAAAAAAAATCTCAGTGGTTTTTGTACACATTAACCCATTTAAGCCTAAAAGAAACCCCATGGGAAAGGAAAAATTATGTACTGTGGCATTGAAGAAACTGAGGCATAGAGTAGAGCAGTAACTTGCCTATAATTTCACATTAACCAAAACACTGAAGATTAAGAAAGTATCTAGGTCTATCTTCTAAGAGTTATGGGAGGTTAATAAATAACCCCTCTTCCTATGCCTAAGTGTATAACAAACTCAGAGATAAATGTATTTCCACCAGACAGATGGATTACTGACAAAGAGCTAAACAGAGGGGGGTGACTCAATCATAAATAAATAGACTGATATATATGCCTGACTTGAATTTATCTACCCACAATAGAAAGCTACTGATCATAAACACAAAGACAGAGCCTGAACTGCCAAGAAGCAGCTGAGAATGCTTCTCTATACACAGGTTAATCCCAAGTAAAGAGAAGAAAGGAAAGGGATCAGGCAATAATGATCAGCTGAGACATCCTTACAATTAAGAAGATGCCAATCTTCTTAATGTGAGGAGAATGAAGGGACAGACAGTGACCAAAAGTGAAAGGCCCTCCACGTAAAAGGACACATGAGGGAGGGGAAATAAGTGTACCCCCCTTCAACATACCTGATTCCAAAGTCTGGGCTCCTCCCACTACATGAAAGAGTAGCAGAATAGCTCAGTGCATATTACAGAATCAGATCCCCTAATTTTAATTTAGTCCTAACTCTATCACTCTGCTGTGAGTCTGGGGGCATATTTCTTAATATCAATTGCTCTGATTTTCTCATTTGTAAAAAGCTACATATATAGGATTGTTGTGAGGTTTTAATGTGTATTTATGTTGTTATTTTATATATTTTTATATAAAATTATACACACACATAAAACTTATACAGTACCTGGTACATAACACTTGCTGAATAATTGTTAGTGATTATTAATAGTAATAACGTCTTACTAAAAAAGACTATTCATGGTGTTTTCAAGGTCAGAATATGTAATTACAAACTTACTTTTTGTATATAGACCCATTATTCAGTGTAAGTTTTATGAGCAGGAAAAAAATCCATAAATTAATCTTATCCCAATGCTTTCTCAATGTGTTTATCTAGGATACACCTTAGTCCTAAAAATTATACCTAGGCGAGAATACAAGACGGAGGCATAAGTAGACATGCTGGGTCTCCCTCCAGAACCAAAAACAGATACATCTACCTCAAAACTAGAGACAAACAGAAACTCCAGAATTTCAAGCAACATGGAAGTCAAACAAACAAAAGATATAAAGAAGAAATATTCATCCAGACAGGCAGTAGGGCCAGAGCTTGAACAGAGAGGATACAGTTTGGCTGAGCAGCTTGGCAGCATGTGGTCTGGGGACATAGCAGCTGCAGTGGGACAGCCACTGTGACAGACTAGCAGAAAGTGCAGTTACATATTTAAAAAATAATTAGGGACACCTGTTGAGCACTCCTGGCATCATCCAGACCCTAAGGCTTACAGTTCCAGCATTGGGAGAAAATAAAGCCTCATTGGTTTGGACTGTGAAAACCAGTCAGGGCTGGAGTGGAGGAAGAAACTGCCTATTTCTCAGCAGAGTTTGTTTAGAGAGCCCCATTATCCTGGAACATCCACAGACCCACCCAATCTGGGAACCACAACCAAGACAACAGCTAGAGAGGCACCAGTCCCATACGAGAAGTACAAGAAATGCCTGGAAAAGGGGGCAGTGTTTACACAAGCAGCATTGTTCCCTCTCAGACCCCTCCTCTCCATACAGCACCCACCACACATGGTGAAACAGGTCACCCTATACTGATGAATACCTATGACTCTGCCTTTTAAAACACAACAGGTGCAACAGATCTACCTAAGACAGAGGCAAACACCAGAGGCAGTTGAGAAGAGAGAGTAGTATGTCTCATAAAAAAAGGGAACAGATCAAGGTCCCAGTTGGATGAACTAAGCATCAGAGAATTAGCCAGCCTGACAGCTGAACAGATAGCCAGCCTAACAGACACACAGTTTAAAATGCTAGTGATAAAGATGCTCATAGATTTGACGGATATGCTTAACTATGGCAAACACAGAAAGAAAGAAGTAAAAGCTAGGCTAAGTAAAACAAAAGAAAATTCACATAAACTCAATGGTGAAGGGAAGGAAAATGAGGTTCATTCAACAATTTGGAACATAAGGAAGAAATAAATAGTCAACCAGTATAAAACTAGGAAACAAGAATTGAAAAAAAAACAAAAAACAAAATAAAGAGCGGCTTAGGAACCTCTGGGACAACTACTTTAATGTGCCAACATCTGAATCATAAGTGTACCAGAAGGAGAAGAAGAAAAGCAAGAAATTGAAAACTTGTGTAAAAAAGTAATGATGGAAAACTTCCCAGATTTAGTGAAGGAAATAAAAATACAAGTTCAGGAAGCACAGTGAGTCACAAACAAGCTAGATCTAAATTGAGCCACACCAAGACACATCATAATTAAAATGCCAAAGGTTAAAGATAAAGAGAATCTTAAAAGCAGCAAGAGAAAGGAAGAGAGTTGCCTACAAAAGAATTCCTGTAAGACTATTAGTTGATTTCTCAAAAGAAACTTTTTAGGCAAGAAGTATTCAAAGTGATGAAAAGCAAGGACCTACAACCAAGATTCCTCTATTCAGCAAAGCTATCATTTAGAATGGAAGAGCAAAATGCTTCCCAGACAAGGCAAAGCTAAAGGAGTTCATTATCGCCAAGCCATTATTATATGAAATGTTAAAGGGACTTATTTAAGAGAAAGGATCGAAATTATGAACATTAAAATACAACAAATTCACAGCCCTGGCTGGTGGCACAGTGGATAAGGAGCTGGCCTGAGAGCCCAGAGGTCACTGGTTCAATTCCCAGCCAGGGCACACATAACCAGATTGCCAGCCAGGTCTCCAGCCAGGTCCATAGCTTGAGGCAGGTGAAAGGCAACCATACATTGATGTCTCTCTCCCACTCTGACTCTCTCTCCCTTCTCCTCTCTCCAAAAAAATAATAAATAAAATCTTCAAAAAAAATTTTTAAAAATAAAACAAATTCACAAGTATCAACAACAGAACCTAAAAAATAAAAATAAGCCCTGGCTGGTGGCACAGTGGAGAAGGTGCCAGCCTGCAAACTCAAAGGTCGCTAGTTCAATTCCCCAGCCAGGGCAACATAATTACATTGCAAGCCAGGTCTCAGCCAGATCCATAGCTGGAGGCAGGTGAAAGGCAACCATACATTGAAGTCTCTCTCCCTCTCTGCCATTTTCCCTTCCCCTCTCTCTCTAAAAATAATAAATAAAATCTTTAAAAATAAATAAAAATTTAAATTAAAAAAAAACTAAGCAAGCAACCAGCATATGATCAGAATCATAGGTATGAGGATCATTGGGAGGGTTATTAGCTGGAAGGTGCAAGGGGGTGAAATCAGGAAATAGTGCTGGGATTAGGAAACATTAATTGGTGAATAAAGATAGACAGGGAGAAGTTAAGAATAATAGAAGAGAGCCCTGTTCATGTGGCTCAGTGGATTGGGGCCAAAGTTTGCTGGTACAATTCCCAGCCAGGGCACATAACCAGGTTGCAAGCCAGGTCTCCGGCCAGGTACCCAGCTGGACACAGGTGAAAGGCAACCATACCATATATTGATGTTTCTCTCTTTTTCTTCCTCCCTCCCTGACCTTCTCTCTAAAAATAGTGAATAAAATCTTTTAAAAAATAAAGAATAATAAAGGAAAGGGTGAAATCGGAGAACTTATATGTACAACCAATGAACATGAACTAAGGGTGGTAGGACTATGGTAGGGAATGGGGTCTTAGGTGGAGAGGAGCAAAGGGAAAAGAATTTGGGACAACTGTAACAACATAATAAAATATACTTTAAAAAAACAGTGTATACCTTAAATACACACTTTTTATTTGTAAAAATAAAAACAAATAAAATACCATAAAAATTATGCCTTAGAGTTTTGAGTTGTGAACTATATGTTTTATTTCTTCTTTATACTTTCATGTTTCTATATTTTCTACAATGAATAAAAATATTTTTAAAGTAAAAAGGGAAAGAAAATATGATTTAACCAGTGGTCAATAAATACCTATTGATCATCTAATCTTTATCAGGTACTAGACTAAATGACATTCAATATGACTTTCGTCCTGGAACTTGATATAAATAGTTATGGGAAAGACATGTTTACAATAGCATAAAAATGAGGAGCTACTGAAGTGTTATTCATAATTAAGAAGGCTGCCACTTTCCTCTCATTTCTTAGGTTATCTTGCGTATGAATATAGACACACCTGACATTTTAAATTTTTATGAATGGATATTTATCTCAAAATAGAAATTCTCATAAATAATAAAATGCAGTATCATTTATTAATCATCTACAAGATTTGAGAGGTTTTGAACACAATTTAGTGACACTATCTCTAATATACAGAACTGACCTGCACAACAGAACAATAATGTAAGCATTCTTATTCCCATTTGCGGAGAGGAAAAGTGAGGCCAAAGAGGTTGTGACTCTCTCAGGATTCTTTAATTATCAAGTGCTCCAGGTACATTTTGAAGCATATTTCAATGTAAACAAACAAATGTTAAGACAACCATGTATTTCATAAAGCAAGTTATACCTATAAAACCATACATGCTGTTTGCTAGACCACAAGGTTTTTCAACAGCATCCCATATTTCTGTTTTGAGTCTCTTGCCACTTGGGTAAACATTGTACTTTTCATTGGATATACTGTAAGTCATTAAAGTCAGTAAATAGCAAAAATGAATAAAACAGCAACTTAGATATTTTTAACACCTCCAAGTTAAAACCATTTTGCAGTGGGGAAGAAGAACAGATGCCCGCTTCTAAATGTGAGAGCCACCAACTGGGAATTTGCTAGTTGTAACTGCTGCCATCTGTTTTCCACTGTTCTTTTTACCTGCCTCTCTTAGATTCAGTATTTGAATTCTGGGCCATGTATTCTTAGTATAAGCAAGGGAGATGTGGGAGGGACTCCAATTTGAAATTTTCCCAGGTGCTTCCTCCTGCATTAAATCAAAGGGAACTTCTCAGGAAAAAAATAATATTATGATGGTGATTATTTAACAACTGCATCTCTATTCTTCTATGCATTCTTGTACTCTTATTTTCTCATGGACTTTTTTTTAATTTAATCAACTTCCTGCTTTTCCTAAGGGCATTGTGAAAATGCCTCTCTGATGCCAATTAGAGTACTGCTGTGTAAATTAGTTTCTTCCCTGACTGAATAAATAATTTTAGTCAAGCCATATATACATTCAGAACTCACTCAATCAGCACTTAACCAGCATTTGGCACTAGTGTAGTGGGGTTTTGCCTTTTAAAATCAACATGTTGAGAGAGATACTATTTGTGCTAAAGAGAAGCAAAAGAAATAGGTTAATAGGACTATAACGGATAATAAAAGATTGTTCCAGCTCACCCTCTGCCTTCCAGTAGAATGTCTCCTAAAGCATAATAGAAACATTAAAATTGCACTCTTTTATAGGAACAACTATGGGGAAGGTTTGTCGACATTTGATTGTAATTCTGACATACATGCATATGCAAATAACTTTTGGCAAAAAGCCAATTAAAAAAACAGGAATAATCATTCAACTTATAAGTGAGCTTTCTCTTTAAATATATATGTAAAAGTACACTTTCTGTTGTTCAAAGAAAGAAACAGGTTGTAAGAAGTTATGTATATTGGTCAAAGAAACACAGCTAGTTCGTGACATAACAAGATTTAGTGTCAACTATGCCTAATTCTGCCTATCACCCCAAAAAAGAGGTTTGTGTCAAAAGGGAAGGAGTTTCTTCTGTTTCTTTCTATACCTTGAGTTCACTTGAAACTACATAAGAAATAGACAGGGTGAAAGAATCTCTCAAGCTATATGCTCAATTGACATGTAATGTCAAGGCTCAAACTTATCCAAGCCTCTCCAAACCAAACTATGACATATTCTATTATTATTGAAATATCCTCATATTCTAGTATTACTAAAAGAGAAATCTATTTATGAAAAGCTACCCTTTTTAAATAGCAAAATGCAATAAATAACACAACTTTAGAGAGTTGCAGCCAAGATGGCCACATAAATAAACACAGTACAAGGAAGCTCCCAAAACCATATCAAAATTACAACTGAGAGGAGGGAATCAAGATGGCAGAGGTGTAAGTGGAGCTTCATCAAACTCTTCCCAGGACCAATCTGGAATTACAACTTAATTGGGAGAAAATTATCCAGAATAAACAACAGAGCACCAGCTTGAGAGAAGCCTTAAAACCACAAACAGAACAGAATAGGCTGCTTCATCACAATGTGACTGGTAGGAAGTGCAGAGATATGAGAGGGCTCCACAGGCAGCAACTGTGGCTCCAACCAGGGGCTCCACCTGAGAAGGGTGGGTTCTAAACCCCCAACTTGGCTTCCCAGCCTACAAACACAGCTGAGAATAAAACAGCACTCAGCTGTGAAAAGCCAAAACCCTGAGAGTTTGTTAGCCTGAGTTAGCTGGAGACAAAGAATTACTAAAGTGACCACACATGAAAATACACTGCCACCAACTTAATCCAGGGCTCCAGCAGAGAGAGGGGAAAGTGGACTGGAGACGCTTAAGGAAAATTTGGAGTGGGTGTTTGAGGAAAGAAGAGAGAGCAGCCCATGGAGTCCCAGTGCTGACTCACCCCCACACCACAGGCTACTCTAATTGGTGTCTGCCTGAGGGGATGCCATAGCCCTGCCCATAGAAATCAATCCGCCTGCTCAGTGCTGCCTGAACCTGGCACCAGATCACAGATTGATAGGATTAAAAACTAAATTAACCTTCCCTACTGAAAGGAGCCTAAACCCAACCATTGATCGCAGATTGATTGGAATAACACTGAATTAATCAGCACCACCCAGCAGTGCCTAAGGTAACCACTAATCACAGAATGAATGGATTATAGCTGAATTGATCTAGCCTGCCCAGCAGTGCCTACACCTGAAAGCAGAGCACAGATTAATTGGATTAAAAGCTGAAGGGCACAAAGACAATGGATCTGTGGTTGGCTTCAACAAGATGACTACACCTACACTGGGGAATGATCTGGTGTCATCAGAGGTGGATTCAGGAACTAAAGACATCTCTACATGACAGAAGGTCACACCACAATGACAAACAAGAAGAATCATTTAAAATGGGGAGAAAAACATCCATCACTAAAGAGAAAGGAGGAATCCCCAGAAAGACTGCTATGTTAAATTAAGGCAAGAAAATTATCAGACATGGAATTCGAAATAATGATGATAGAGAAGTTCAATGAACTCAGTGAGCTCAAAGAAAATTACAAACAACTCCAGAGGAAACTATTGGAGAGAATCCTAAAAGCATCAATAGAGAAATAGCTAATAACATATAACGAAGGTTACCAGCTGACTTCTCCACAGAAACGCTACAATCCAGAAAGGAATGGCAAAAAATATTCCAAGCAATGAAAAACAAAGACCTGCAACCAAGACTACTCTCCCTAGGAAGGCTCTGTCTCAAAATGGAAGGTGAAATAAGGAGTTTCCCAGACAAAAGAATGCTAAAAAAAATACATTTCCACCAAATCAGCATTGTAAAAGATGCTGAAGGGTCTGCTTTAAAAAGATGAAGAAATAGAGAGAGACAGAAACACAGTTACAAAGGGGAAAAATGTCAATGAATAAGTACCTATCAATAACTTTAAACATTGGGGGGAAGGGGGGTGGGGAGGGGGACAGAGGGGAGCAAAAAGGGGATGGATGTAATACAACAACAATAAAATTAAAAATAAAATAAAATAAACCACATACACACAAATAACTTTAAACATAAATGGATTAAATGAATCAAACAAAAGACATAGCTGAATTGGTAAGAAAACATAACCCACATCTATGCTGTCTATAAGAGACCCACCTCAGAACAAAGGTTGACACAGACTAAAAGTGAAGGGATGAAAAAGTATAGTTTGAGCAAATGGATATTAAAACAAAGCTGGGGTAGCAATACTTATATCAGACAAAATAGATTTTACAATAAAGGCCATCAAAAGACACAAGGAAGAACATTTCATAATACTTAAAGGAATAATCCATCAAGAAGATATAACATTTATAAACATATAATCTTCCAAAACTGAATCCAGAAGAAGCAGAAAACCTGAATGGACTAATAACAACTAGTGAAATTGAAGCAGCAATCAAGCCCTGCACAAGAGCCCTGGAGCAGATGGTTACACAGGTGAATTTTACCACACATTTAAGGAAGAACTAACTACTACTATTCTCAACCTATTCCAAAGAATCCAAGAAGAGAGAAGATGCCCAAACCCTTTCTATGAGGCCAGTATTATTCTAATCCCATGCAGATGACATGATAGTGTACATATAAAACCCAATAGACTCCACCAAAAAACTACTTGACTTAATAAGCAAATTTGGCAAAACTGCTGGATAAAGTCAGTATCAGAAATCAAAGACATTTTTGTATACCAACAATGAAAGATCAGAGATGGAAGCTAGAAAGGAAATCCATTTACCATAGGAAGAAGTAAAATACTTTGGAATAAACTTAACCAAGGAGGTAAAAAGCCTATACTCAGAAAACTACAGAACACTGAAGAAAGAAATTAAGGAAGATACAAATAAATGGAAGTATATACCATGTTCATGGATAGGAAGAATTAACATTACTAAAATGTCCATACTACCCAAAGCAATTTATAGATTCAATGCAATTCCTATTAAAATTTCAGTGATATATTTCACAGATCTAGAAAAAACACTTCAAAAAATTTTGGGAGTCAAAAAAGACCATAAACAGCCACAGCAAGAAAAAGAAGAACAATGTAGAAGGAATCACAATACAGGATATCAAACTACACTACAAGGCCACTGTACCATAGTCTGGTACTGACATAAGAATAGACATACATATCAATGGAATAGAATAGAGAGCCCAGAAATAAACCCAGGACTCTATGGTCAATTAATATTTGACAAAGGGGGAAGGAGCATAAAATGGAGTGAAAGCAGCCTCCTCAATAAGTGGCGTTGTGATAACTAGACAGGGACATGCAAAAAAAAAAAAAAATCTAGACCACCAACTTACACCATACACCAGAATAAATTCAAGATGTATAAAGGACTTAAATATAAGCCATGCCACCATGAAAGTCCTAAAGGAAAACATAGGAAGTAAAATTTCAGATATCCCATGCAGCAATATTTTCACCAATACTTCTCCAAGGGCAAGGGAAATAAAGGAACAAACAAACAAATGAGACTTCATCAAACTGAAAATTTCTGCTCAGCTAAAGAAAACATCAGCAAAATTAAAAGGGAACCAACTATATGGGAAAATATATTAGCCAATAATACTCAGACAAGGGTTTGATCTCCAAAATATTAAAGAACTTATATGATTTAACACAAGGGAGATAGACAGCCCAACTGAAAAAAGGGCAAAGGACCTAAACAGACACTTCTCTGAGGAGGGCATACAAAGAGCCCATAGGCATATGAAAGAATGTTCAACATCACTAGCTATCAGAGAGATGCAAATTAAAACCACAATGAGATACCACCTCATACCTGTTAAAATGGCCATAATAAACAAATCAACAAAGAACAAGTGCTGGTGAGGGGGTGGAGAAAAGGGAACCTTTGCATATTGTGGTGGGAATACAAATTGTGCAGCCACTATGGAAAACAGTATGGAATTTCCTCAAAAAATTAAAAATGGAATTGCCTTTTGATCCAGCAATTCCACTACTAGGACTATACCCAAAGAACCCTGAAACACCAATTCAGAAGAACTTATGTACCCCTATGTTCATAGTAGCACTATTTTCAATAGCCAAGTGCTGGAAACAGCCTAAGTGCCCATCAGTGGATGAATGGATCAAAAAACTTTGATTCATTTACACAATAGAATACTACACAGCAGAAAGAAAGAAGAAGCTCCTACCCTTTGCAACAACATGGATGGAACTGGAGAGTATTATGCTTAGTGAAATAAGCCAGTCAGTGAAAGACAAATACCATATGATCTCACCTAATACAGGACAGTAATGAGCAAAACAAATAAAAAGCAAAACAGAACCAGAGTCATGGAAACAATGAACAAAATTTCAGTGTGCAGAGAGAAAGGGGAGGGAGGAGAAAGGGGCAAAGAAAGGGAACAGTTTAGTCAAGGAACTAGTATAAATGACCCATGGACATGGAGAACATGTAAGATTGACTGTGGGAGAGGGGATAAAGAGGATGGTGCAGGACAGAGCAGTGCAGGAAAAAGAGATAAATGTAATACTAAAACGATAAATTAATTCTTAAAAAATACAACTGAACTATAGAACAATTATCATTCAGAACCACCTTAAATTTAATTACACAGAACCCCTTCAACTAAAGATATAAAGAAGAAGCCACATTGAGACTTGTAGGAGGGGCAAAGATGTGGAGCTGGCTGGTTCCACACCCACATGTGGTTAGGTCGTTTTTATAAAATTCTTGTAACCTTTTTTGGAAGGCCTGTATTGCTATAAATTTCCCCCTGAGAACTGCCTTTGCTGTATCCCATAGGTTTTGGGCTGTTGTGTGTTCATTGTCATTGGTTTCCAGGAACTTTTTGATTTCATCTTTGATCTCATTGTTGACCCCTTCATTGCTTAAAAGCATGTTATTCAGTCTCCATGAGTTAGAGAAT
>PVIW01007332.1:0-37727 GCA_004026585.1 Noctilio leporinus | reverse complement strand
GGTTTCAAGCCATTGTGACCTGAGAAGATACTTTGTATGATTTCAATTTTCCTGTATTTGTGGAGGCTTGTCTTGTGACATAGCATGTGGTCTATCTTGGAGAATGAGCCATGTGCATTTGAAAAGAATGTGTATTTTGCTTCTTTGGGGTAAAAGACTCTGTATACATCAGTTAGGTCCATTTCCTCTAGAGTGTTGTTCAGTGCCACAACATCTCTGGGGATTTTTTGTTTGGAAGATCTGTCCATTGTTGATAGTGGGGTACTAAAATCCCCTAGTATTAGCATGTTGCTGTCTATGTCTTTCTTAAAGTCTTCCAAGATTTTTCTTATATATATATTGTTCCCATAAAGATGAAATGTCCATCTTCGTCCCTTTTTATGGCCTTCATTGTAAAATCTATTTTATCTGAAATCAGTATTGCTACTCCAGCTTTTTTTTCATGTCCATTTGCTTGATATATAGTTTTCCATCCCTTCACTCTCATTGTGTCGATCTTTTGTTCTGAGGTGGGTCTCTTGAAGACAGCATATATGTGGGTCATGTTGCCTTATCCATTCGGCTACCCTGTGTCTTTTGATTGGTGCATTTAATCCATTTACATTTAAGGTGATTATTGATTGATACTTATTCATTGCCATTTTCTCCCTTTGTGTCTCTATTCCTCTTTGGCTTTCTCTGTTTCTTCATTTTATTTGTTTACTTATTTTTAAAGCAGACCCTTTAGCATTTCTTGCAATGCTGGTTTAGTAGAGATGTATTCTTTAAGTCTATTTTTGCCTGGGAAGCTCCTTATTTCTCATCTTGAATGAGAGCCTTGCTGGGTAGAGTATTCTTGGTTGCAGGCCTTTGTTTACCATGACTTGAAATACTTTTTGCCATTCCATTCTGGCTTGAATTGTTTCTGTTGAATAATTATTTGATAGCCTTATTGGAGCCCCTTTGTATGTTATTTGTCTTTTCTCTCTTCACGCTTTTAGGATTATCTCTTTGTCTTTGAAATTAACCATTTTAATAATAATGTGCCTTTGTGTTGGTCTGTTTGGGTTGATCCTCATTGGGACCCGCTGTGCTTCCTGAACTTGATTAATATTTTCACTCATCATGTTAGGGAAATTTTCTATCATGACTTTTTTGAACAGGTTTTCCATTCCTTGTTTCTCTTCTCCTTCTGGTATCCCTATGATATGGATGTTGTTACATTTCATGTTGTCCTGCAGCTCTCTTAATCCCTCTTCAATCTTGTTCAGCCTTTTTTTTATTCTCTTGTACTGTCTTGGAGTATTTGTCTACATTATCCTCCAACTTGCTGATCTGGTCCTCTGCTTTCTCTAGCCTACTGTTCATTTCTTCTACTGTATTCTTCAATTCAGAAATTTTATTCTTCATTTCCTCCTGGTACTTATTGATAGTTTCTATGTCCTTTTTCATGCTGTTGTAGCTCTCAGTGAGTTCCTTGTAACTTCCCTGGAGTTGTTTTAGTTTTCTTTGATGTGGCTAAGTTCATTGAGCTTCTCTATCATCATTCTTTTGAATTCCTTATCTGATATTTCATGTGCCTCTGTTTCATTTTGTGGTCTTTCTGGGGGTTCTTCCTTTCCTTTTGGTGATGAACTGATTTTTTCCCCCCATTTTGGGTGTCTGTTGTTGCTTGCTTTTTGTGTTTTGTTTTTCCCTTGGATTAATCTGCTTTGCCTCCTTGCCTTAGTTGCGTACCCTTCTGTGTTAGGAGATTTGTAGAGTTCAATGTTGCTGTCTCCCAGATTTTCTCCACTTGTTGTTCTTGGTGTGGCCTTTATTTAGGCTCTCTGGTTGTATTCTGGATAGGTTGTGTATGTTGCTCCTTTCCTTCCTGTCAGGATACTCCTTCTATCCTTTCTCACATAAATGAGAAGAGGGAGAATCAGAAAGCCTCAAGTATGAGTGAACAGTGTAAGCCTATGTATATAATTGCCGCATCTGCCTCCCTGTTCACCCTTAGTGGTCCCTGATTGGTCCAGGTGGAGCCAGGACCTGTGGGCTTTCAACAGGAAGAAAAAGAAAGAAAGAAGAAAAAAACAAAAAGAAGGTAAAGAAAAGAAAAAAGAAGGAAAAAAGAATAAAGAAAGGGTTTAGGTGGCTGGGAAAGGAATGAATACTTAGATTGAGGACTGGGAATGCATTGTAGCCAGAGAGTGACTAGACTTTAAATCAAGAGTAGGTGGAGGGTCTTAGGTATTTAGGTGGATTGAGGTATGGGAGGGATTAAGAATATTTGAGAAGTAACTTTTGCAAAGGATATGTTGGGGATTAATAGTTCATATTGCTCTCGGTATAACTCAGGTGATTGAGATTAGCATCAATCCATTTCCTGAGACTGCCTGTTTTTTGGTCAGGTCTCTGTCGTCTACAGTTTAGCTGGTCTTGGAGTGAGTGGCAGGACCTATGATTGTTATAATCAGGGCTGATTCTGAGTGTCAGCCCCCAGGTAGGCTGGGCCTTCAGTAGCTTAGCTGGGTTTTAGGGCTGTTGGTGTTCTGGGGCCTGCAGGGTCTCCCCTCCAACTCCTGGTGGAGGTTCCTGCCTGTGATGGGCACCTGGCACCCCTGCAGGGCAGCCTGCAACCTCGCTGGTTCCTGTGATGACTGGCCCTGCCCCCGTAACTCCCAGAGGAGGCTGCCCCTGTCTGCCAACAATGCCCAGCTCCCCTGGGTGAGGGCCAATCCTCCAAGCAGACCAGCTCTCCAAGGAGTCCTTTAAACTGCCTCTGTGATGCACCCCTCCCAGTGCATCTGCAGTGAAGCCTTTGTCGCTGGCAATGGGTGGGTCAGTTGCACCAGCTACAAGTTCCCAGCTCGCATTTTGGAGTTTCCACGGGAGCCTGGGGGCCTGTGTGGGTGTGCAAGGCCCGTCCTCCCCTCTTGCAGGGGCTTCAAACTGCTGTTTCCCCGGTGGCCCAGCAGCACCATTTTCAGCCCTCTTGCTGCCCTGGTCAGTGCCCTTCCCTGCTCCCCTGCTCCTGCTCCCCACAGGACTCTTCTCCTCTGCCTCTGTCCCAGTGAGGAGCTTCCTTTCCCTGTTGCTGGAGCGAGGCTCTCACACAGTCCCTCCCCTGCAGGAGTTCAATTCCTCTTTCCCTCCAGTGTTTGCCCTTGCTGCTCACACTTCACTGTTCAGATTTCTAGTTGTCAGGGAGCCTGGAGCTGCTTCAGTTAAACACGCCCCTCTGGATAGAGCTGCCACTGCCCAGAGCCAACCCCGGCCCACCAGCTGGTTTGGAACTGTCTCACCTGCTCTCCTGCAGGTCTCTGCTGCCTCTGGGCTGTGCTCCCCTGAGTCCAGATGCTGACCACTCCAATTCTTAGGGACCTGAAGACGTCTCACGCTCCCTATCCTGTCCTCCAGCTGCTCTGGTACTCGAGAATATCATCAGCACTGCTCTCTACTCTGTCGCCATCTTTGATCCCTTGAGGCAGCTTTTAAGCAATCATCCAGGTAGCTTAGCTTGTTCCTAGTTGCCTTTCGACTTCAAGCTCTTTGCTGGAAGCTGTATGTGGAGCAGGTGCCCCAGTACTCACAGGCCAGAGAGACACTAATGCACTGGCAAATCCTCCACCCAGGTCTGTGAGAAAAAGAGGGACAGAGGGAGGGGGAGGGGAGGGAGAAACAGAGCCAGAAACAAGCTGGCTCTCTCCTGGAGGCCATGGGATATGTGACTGCTTAGATCACATGGCCCATGGAGAGTACAGGCAAGGAAACAGTGCATTTCCCAATCAGCTAACAATCAGCAAGAGCCATAGAAATTTCTTTGCTCCCCTAAGTTTATACTAATTTTGTATGTGAGTGGGACCAAGTGCTTTCTCAGGATAACCAATTAACTTCCTAACCTTTCACATGCTTTGGGTAGGTCCACCTCCCAACCAATTCCTTCTCTCCTCGGGCTACACTGACAGCCTTCTTTATCCAGCACATTCCTCTGCTGCCATCTTAACTTCTATTGCCCGTGTGCCTGCTTTACCCTGGTCCCATCCCCAAGCCAGTACCAAAAGATGTAGGAGGGCTTTTTCTCTCTCATCCAATTATCCTGCTAACCTTGCACATGTTGAGTATAAGTACTTCCTCTTACCACCATCTTGCCCAGGGACAAGGAAGCTGGCACTCAGCTACCTAGGCAACAGGCCCCACCCACAGTACTTGTCCCTACCTTTCCATGGTCCCAGGTCGTTCATATTCCCCATGGTGGCCCCTCCTGTTCCCTACCCTCAGCCTGCTTCCAGCAGTCCGGGCAGACTTTCTATCAGTATCACTATCTCACAGAATTAAAAAAGAATTTTTTTAACCAAAATCACCTTGATTCTAAAGTAGCAAAACAAGTACAGCTGAGCATTTTGGTCAACAAAGAAAATGTATTCCAAAGGCAGACTGTATTGTCAAAAATAACTCACTAACGGGTGCCCCTCTAAATCAAGTCCCCACCAGCTCCAGGTGTCTAGCCTCCTCTCGGTCCACTCTGACTACTAGATGCTTCAGGGAAACCCTCCTTATTTTCTACCGAAAAGACTTCTGTTGGGGCAAAACTTCCCCCATAGTGTGTTAATCCAATCATCTTGATCCTTATTTCAATGAGAAAAGGTTATCAAAGGCTAAAACAAACCAGAAGAGTCTCCCTTAAGATTCTACAATAAGTATTTCAATACACATGATAACACATACCACGTTTAGGGAAAAACAATATTTAATTAATAAAAGCAGATTTTATATATTTATATAACTCCCTTTATAGTGCCTTGAGACTTGAAGCCTTGTGGCCTAAATCAAAAATGCCTATGTCACATAAATTAAAATGCCAGCTGGGATTCAAAGACCCAAAATAACTACATTAGAAGTCATTAATTTCCATGATGCTGTATAAAATGGCCAGAAAAACCATTGACAGGCTCTGGATAAACTCCTCCAGAATTTACAGAAAAATGGATTTCCAAACCTTTATTTTGAAATAACTAAGGAAGGCAGAGCATAGAGCTTTGGCAAATGGTTTTTCTCCATTTAAAGATGAACTAAAGTGAACTTTATTTTCATTTATTTTTTAAATTTAATTTTTATTTTATTACATTCATCCCCATTTTACTCCCCTTTTTCCCCTTCCCCACCCACTCACAACCTACTAAAGTCAATCCCACTTGTTGTCCGTGTCCATGGTTCTTCCATACTAGTTTCTTGACTAAACTGCTCCCCTTCTTGGCCTCTTCCTACCCCTCCTCCTGCTCCGCTCTGCCCTCCCCCTGTCCACTGAAGGTCTATTCACTGTATTCATGTATCTGGTTCTGTTTTGCTTGTTGTTTGTTTTGTTCATTATTGTCCTGAAATGGGTGAGATCATATGGTATTTGTCTTTCAATGACTGGCTTAAGACTCTCCAGTTCCATCCATGTTGTTGCAAAGGGTAGGGGTTCCTTCTTTCTTTCTGCTATTTGGTATTCCATTGTGTAAATGTACAACAGTTTTTTATCCAATCATCCACTGATGGGCACTTAAGCTATTTCTAACACTTGGCTATTGTAAATAGCACTTGTATGAACATAGGGGCACATAGGTCCTTCTGAATTGGTGTTTTAGGGTTCTTCTGGCATATTCCTAGTAGTGTAATTGCTGGATCAAAAGGCAGTTCCATTTTTAGTTTTTTAAGGAAACCCCATACTGTTTTTTATAGTGGCTGCACCAATCTACATTCCCACCAACAGTGCACCAGGGTTCCCTTTTCCTCACATCCTCACCGACACTTGTTGTTTGCTGATTGTTGGTGATTGCCATCCTGACAGGTGTGAGGTGGTATCTTATTGTGGTTTTAATTTGCATCTGATGGCTAATGATGTGGAGCATTCTTTCATCTGCTTCTGGGTCCTTTGTATGTCTTCCTCAGAGAGGTATCTGTTCAGGTCCTTTGCCCACTTTTTAATTAGGCTGTCTGTCTCCTTGGTGTTGAGTTACATAACTTCTTTATATATTTTGGAGATTAAACCCTTGTATGAAGTATCATTGGCAAATATGTTTTCCCAAACAGTTGGTTCCCTTTTAATTTTGCTGGTGTTTACTTTAGCTGAACAGAAACTTTTCAGTTTGATATAGTCCCATTTGTTGATTTGTTCCTTTATTTCCCTTACCCTTGGAGAAGTATCAATAAACATATTTCTGCATAGGATACCTAAAATATTACTACCTATATTTTCCTCCAGGACCTTTATAGTGGCACTGATTATGCTTAAGTCCTTTATTCATCTTGAGTTTATTCTGGTGTATGGTGTAAGTTGGTGGTCTAGTTTCATTGTTTTGCATGTTGCTGTCCAGTTCTCCCAACACCACTTGTTGAAGAGACTGCTTTTACTCCATTTTATGTTCCTTCTCCCTTTGTTAAGTATTAATTGACCATAGAGTCCTGGTTTAATTTCAGGACTCTCTATTCTGTTCCATTGATCTGTATCTCTAGTCCTATGCCTGTACCAGACTGTTTTGATGACAATAACAATATTTTTTGCCGTTCTCTTCTGGCTTATATTGTTTCTGTTGAATAATCATTTTATAACCTTATTGGATCCCCTTTATATATTATTTGCTGTTTTTCTCTTGATGCTTTTAGGATTCTCTCTTTATCTTTGAAATTTGCCATTTTAATTATGATGCGTCTTGGAGTGGGTCTGTTTGGATTCATCCTCATTGAGACCCTCTGTGCTTCCTGAATTTGAGTAACATTTTCACTCTTCATGTTAGGGAAATTTTCTATCATTACTTTTTTCAACAGGTTTTCCTTGTTTCTCTTCTCCTTCTGGTATTTCTATGGTACAGATATTATTGCATTTCATGTTGTCCTGCAGCATTCTTAAAACTTCTTCATTCTTGTTCAGCCTTTTTTCATTTTGTTGCACTGTCTTGGAACATTTTTCTAGGTTGTCCTCCAGCTTGCTGATCAGATCCTCTGTCTCCGCTAGCCTGCTGTTGATTCCTTCTATTGTATTCTTCAATTCAGAAATTGTTTTCTTCATTTCCTCCTGGCTGTTACTGACAGGTTCTATGTCCTTTTTAATGCTGGCATAGTTCTCAGTAAGTTTCTTGTAGCTTCCCTGGAGTTCTTTGTAGTTTTCTTTGAGCTAGCTGAGCTCATTAAGCTTGCCTATCATCATTATTTTGAATTCTATATCTGATAGTTTGCTTGCCTCTGTTTCATTTAGTGATCTTTCTGGGGATTCCTCCTTTCCTTTTGGTGATGGACTATTTCTTTTTCTCCCCATTTTTGGTTTTGTTATAATCCAATGAGACTATCATCATCTGCCACACTAAGCAACTGCTAGGCTGGAAGGACTGATTTAGTTGTAATCCTGTCAATCTGTGATCCACTACTAGACGCAGATGCAACTTGGGATGACAGACTGATTCAGCTGTAAATCAGTAAATCAGCTACCAAACTCAGGCACTGCAGGGCTAGATAGAGAGGTTCAACTGTAATCCAATGGATCAGCCACCAGCTCAGGTGCAGCCTGGTGGGACAGATTCATATGTAAATCAATGAATCTGTGATTAGCCACCACGCTTATATGGCACTGGACTCGATTGTCAGTTTCTATTGTAATCCAATGAATCTGTGATCAGCTGCTAGGCTAAGGGGCCACTGGGCTAGACTGAAAGATTCAGTTGTAATCCAATGAGTTTGTTATCAGTCACCAGGCCCAGAGGCCAGTGGGCAACTCATTTGTGAACCAATGAATCCCCATCAGCCACCAGACTCACTTGCCACTGTGTGAGGCTGACTGACTGACCCAGCTGTAAGTCAGAGTTTGTCATCAGCCACCAGGCCCAGGTGCTGCTGGGCAAGAGATACCTCTTCAGGTGCCAACCATTATATCTATGTTTAGACATGGCAGGGAGGGAGAGATATATTTAGCTGTAAATCAGCAAATTGTTATCAGGCACCAGGCTCAGGCACCACTGGACAGGACAGATTGCTTCCAGTGGGCGGGGCTGTGAGGACCCTCATACAGAAGAAGCTTGGTGCAACACAGTCCACAGGAGGTTTGGGCAAGCACAGGGATCCCCACAGCCACCTCCCAACCTCTCTCCTCCAAGCCACTGCCTCAAACTCTCCCCACTCATCTCCAGTCTTCTCTGCCCTCCCTCAGCTGGAGCCCAGGGTAGGTAGGTGGGTGCCAATGTATTTTCATTGTGGTCACCCTAGTAGTTCTTTGTCTGCAGAGCTCTCTCAGGCCAACAAACTCCATGGCTTTTCACCCTTCTCAGATGGATGCTACTCTGCTGCCTGCTGTGTTGCTATAGCTGGGAATCCCAGCGGTGGGGACCAGAACCCACCCTTCTCAGGTGGAGCCCCTGGCTCCATCCCTTCAGCTTCTGCCTCTGTTGGGGGCCCAGCCAGCCCTCTCACACTTCCATGATTCCTACCAGTCAGGTTGTGATGCAGTGGCCTTTTCTGTTTTGTTTGTGGTTATAGAACTTCTTTCCAGCTGGTGCTTTTGGTAATTTCAGCTGAATTTTTCTCCAAAAAAGTAATTCCAGATGTAACCTGGGAGGAGGTTGGTGTAGCTCCACTTACTCCTCGGCCATCTTGCCAGCTCTCTGAACTTCATTTTTAATAAAAGATAATTTAACAAGAAGAACAAAATCTGTAAATATAAGGTCTCCATGTATATCACTCAGGGCCCAAGAAATGCTCTTTGGCACAAATATTACAGGTCTGTCATTCCTTATGTTGGCAGTAAGATTTTCTGTAGGTGGAAGGAAGTTGTTTTTGCTCACTGATTTGGAAGATCTCTGTTTTAATCTTTTCAAGGTAGAAAATTCTTATATAACCCCAAAAGGCTACAATAAGTTGATACAGATCTTTTTACAAAACATAGAAAATCAATATTAAATACATAGAGTGATGTAACTCTGGGAAAATATTACATCAATATATAACATGACATCTATTTTTGAGAGGCATTATCCTTAACTTACTCTTTTGTAATTATTGTCATTGGAGGATGAATTGATTGTTTGTTATTGGGAGAACAGTCTATTTGTTTTGCCTTTCCTGGTTGTTTTACCCAAAAGCAGGTATGTTAGATGTGGTAGTCTCATTTCTGCTACATCCCCATTATGAATAAATCTCTAAAAGGAGAGGCAAGTTGGTATGAAAATGGTGAAGGAGCCCTAGTTTCATACATTAAATGACTCCTTACAGCACTAAATTTATTTACCACTTTTGTGATTTCATTTCCAAGACCAAATGTGTAATTTGGTCCTCATTAAGAACCAATTGACTCTACCTTCTTCTTTTCATATATCTAACTAGTTATTTGTTCATTTATCAAATATTGGGTTTCTCCTCCTTGCCAGGTAATATGTTAAACAAGGTGGTTCACAATGATTAAGAGAAAGATTCAGCAAAGAAGTTTGTGACGAGCCCAATGACCAACTTCCCTCCCATGGCTCCTATTCCTTTGAGACTAGAAGTATTACTTTTTAACAGATCCTTTCTCTGGGGTCTTGAACTTAATCTCAGAACCCAAGTATTTTATTGAGAGTCTTTCTAATTTCTTTTTTTAAACTGCTACTAATATGAGATTTGGTGTGTGTGTCTGTGTGTTGGTACATGTATATCTCCTACGATCTTAATATGCATATTTCTCTGGTAAATTTATTTTCAGAAATTTAAACTTTAGTTTTATGATGGAAAAAATATAAAAGCATCCTTACTACAGACTGTTTCAATAGATTTCCATTGTTTTCTCCTTATAGACAAAGTACAAGTACTTTGCCTGCAACAAGGGAAAAGAGAACATTTCCTCCCTAGTTAGTAGGTGAAAACTTTCTGAAGAAGGTTACATTATAGCAGCGGGAAAAGTGGAAATTACAGAGGTGCAGAAGTTTTTAACATAGATGCAAATTGAGTGAATTTCACAAACTCTGAGAAAAGGTAATCAGGCACATGGGAGAGTGGGTCAGTTTGTCTCAGTGGCTATTTTGAGAAAGCCTGATTAAGAGATTTATACCAAGAGTTTTGTTCTTGTGTCTAAGGTAATTAGAGTTCCCACAGAAATGTAAAAACTCATTATGGTGGCAGTAGTGTTCAGACAAAAGTAATGTGATGATAGTATTCAATACTGACATTAAGAGAGTATGCTGGACTTAAAAATTGATGAAGTTAAGGATAGAAACATTCTATTACAAAATGACAAATACACATGCTTATGGACATAAGCTAAAGAAAATTAAGAAAGCTAAGAAATAGAAAAGGGTGTTCTATATTTAGTTTAAATATATTTAAACTAAACTTAGTTTAAATAACTCCTTTTATTTTTTCATAGAATGGGTGTGGGGGTCAGAGCCATAACTGGAGTTTAAATACTAGAAAATTCATCAATTCCAAAGGATGCAAAACCTTAAGTCATAAACCTTTAAAACTAGAAGTAACTTTAGTTCCACCCACACAAAGGGATTTTAAGCTACTTTTGATTGCAGAATCTCTTTTGTTTCTCAAATTAATTTTTGCAGCACTTTTTATATTAAAAGGAAAAAAAATACATAAATGAAAACACAACCACTTTGTTTGAACTAGGTGCAGTAGTTCCAAAGCACCACTCATGGGGGCTATCTTCTCACCCTTAGAATAAAATTTAACAACTCTTGTTCTAGTTTAACATCTTCAGTTCATGTATCAACTAATACAGAGAACCAAGAAGATCAACTAACTTATTCAAGGTCAAAAAACCAATACATGGCTAAGCCAAGACTATAACCTATGTACTAAACTCCTTCTTACAAATGGATCCACATAAATAAGAATTTTACTGTCATTGAAGGGAAAGTATTGACCATATAGGAAATAAGGTAAAATAGCTTATAAAATGGGTAAATATTAGCACTTTAGAAACATAATTTATATGTTCTAGTAACACTTTGTCAGAAAATATTTAATCAAAATTCTTAAAATGCTTTTCACCCAACAATTCTACTTTTTAGAAATGTATCCTACAAGTATACACTAGCACAAATATATAGAGACTCAAGCACATTGACTCTCATGGCACACTATGTCAAATAGCTAATAACTGGAAATAGTCTTTATATCTTGATTAAAGAGAATTTTAAAAAATGAAACCCTTAAAATCTAATACAACCAATATTAGAAAGATAGAGGTATATCTCTGAGTACATATGAAAGTATCACAAAATATATTAATGAGTACTTCTGCACTTTGAGATTTGATGGACTAAATATTCTGAAAGGTCCTTATGTTACCAAACAACTAGGTACTGAATAAAACATATTATATTGATAAATTTCTAAGAGGTAAAAAAGTTTCAAAGGGGAATAAAAATTCCTGTGAGCTGAAACCTGGTTTGTGAGTGGTAAAAACACAGAAGAGCAGAAATACGGATGGATACATGTCATTATTAGTATCACAATCAAGAGACAAATTCCTTAACTTGAAAGTCATGGGTATAAACCAGACACTTCTCAATTAAACTGCAGATCCTGGAAGGGGCTAAAGTAGAACAAGGTTAGTTGTAGCTTTTAGCTTTTGAAAGAAGTAAATGCAAACCATTTGTGATGGATAGCCCCAGGCCAGACAAAACAGCCCAGGGATCCAGCACTGGAAAGATAGAACCCCATTATCTAAGGCCCTAAAAACTAGTCAGGGTTGAGAAGACGTAAGACACTGCCAGATATAGGCTGCTTAAGGATGAGCATGGTCTTGGAATGTATGCAAATCCACCCATTCCAGAATTCACCACTAGGTAGCAGCTGGAAGGGCACCAGTTACACACAGGAAGAAGCTGAAGTAATTGGAAACAGGGTAAGTGCCGGCTGAACCACCAAAATCCATGTGCAGCATTGTTTCTTCTTTGAGCCCTCACCACATAGCCACAAAGCAGTGAACTAGGTTGCCCTCCCCTGGCAATTACCTAAGGCTCTGCCCCACACAATTTACATGTGCCCTTGCTACATAGGCCACACTGCTAAGTCAGAGGGTAAAAGCAACTCTACCTAATACACAGGAAAAAGAAGCAACTCTACCTAATACACAGGGAGACAAATTGAGAAGGCAAAGAAATATGGCCCAAGCACAACAGAATAACACCCGTCCCTGAAAAAGAAGGAAGCAAAACAGAGTGAGCCAGCCTATCAGAAGCAGAGTTCAAAACACTGGTGATAAGGATGCTCAGAGAACTCCTTGAATACAGCAAAAAATAAAGGAAGACATAAAGGTTATACTAAGTTATATAAAAAATAATCCATAGAAAACCAACAAAGAAGGGAAGGAAGCTAGGATCCAAACAAATGATTTTGGACATAAGGAAAAGAGATAAACATTCAACCAGACTGTAAGAAAATAAATTTCTGTTGTTTTAAGCCATCCAGTTTGTGCTGATTTTTTATAGTTGCACATAGGAAACAAAGATCCTCCCCTACATCTAGGGGAGGACCACTAAGACCTCACAATCAAGGCCCAGGAACACAGCACATGCTTACACAGAAGTGTTTCCTGGGTATCAGAACCCCAGGAAACACTCCATTTTCACACATACATACACACACATGCACACAACTAGAAAAGAACAAAGTAAAAAAAATAAAATAACTGTATTGTACTGCTGGAGGAGAGGCAAGAGCATATACAAAGAGTCCCTCTGAGCTAAAATTTTGAAAGACAATGTGAAAAGCTTAGTAGACTGAGGAAAACCATTCATCAACTAATCCCTATCCTAAGCACAAAATTAAGCTAGGGAACTTTTAAAACTTTGGAGCATTAGGAAAATTATAATAAGAACAGATTTACTCAAGGCCTAGCAAAAAGAAGAGGCAGGCCCATTTACAAACATTATTAGTATTTACCTGTATATAGTATCCAATGCAGTGTTTTCCATTTTTTGACCAAAATTACAACATACACACAGAAGATAAAAAGGAAATACAATGTCATGAGTAAAAATGTTTAACAGCACCAGATTCAGATATGACAAATGTTGGAATTATCAGATAGGGAATCTGATAGAACTGTGATTAATATTTTAAAGGCCTGGTGGAAAAGTAGAAAACATGAACAGATGGAGAATGTCAGCAAAGATGAAAATAAGAAAAAAAAAATCACACTAAAATAATAGAAATTAAGATAGCAAATGAAGAATGATTTTGACAGGTTCCTAAAGAGATTTGAACAAGATGAGGAATGAATTGATGAACTGATGAGCATGGTTACAAGTCAATATAAATTACCCAACCTAAATCCAAAAACAAAATAGGAAGGAAGGAAGGAAGGAAGGAAGGAAGAAGGGAGAAAGGAAGGAAGAGGGAGGGAAAAAGGAAAGAAGGAAGGAAGGAAAGAAGGAAGGGAAGGAAGAAGGAGGTGGAAAGAAAGAAAAAATAAAAAGAAGAAAGAAGTATAGATGGGATAAAAATAGGTTCTTCAAGAACTTTGGAGGGAAAATGGTCTAACATGTGTATAATTGGAGTACTAGAGGGGAAAATGAGAAAACAAATGGGCAGAAAAAACAATTGAAGAGAAAAACCAGGAAAATTCTAAAATTAATTAAAGACAGCAAACCTTAAATCCAAGAAGCTCAGAGAAGGCCAAGAAAAAAATTGCTAAATAAAATCACACCCATAACATTTCATATTCTAACTTGAAAACCAAGATAGAGAAAATTTTGAAGGAAACCAAAGGGGTAAAAAACCAAGTTACATGCAGAGAAACAAAGATTTAAATGATATAGCACACTCTTGTTTGAAATTATACAAGCCAGATTCTGTTTTGCTTATTTGTTTGTTTTGTTCATTATCATCCTGTAATAGGAGAGATCATATGGTATTTGTTTTTCAATGACTGGCTAATTTCATTAAGTGTAATACTTTCTAGTTCCATTCATGTTGTAGCAAAGGGTAGGAGTTCCTTCTTTCTTTCTGCTGTGTAGTATTCCATTGTGTTAATGTACCAAAGTTTTTTAATGCAATCATCCACTGATGGGCACTCAGGCTATTTCCAGCACTTGGCTATTTTAAATAGCACTGCTATGAACATAGGGGTACATAGGTTCTTTTGAATTGGTGTTTCAGGGTTCTTTGGGAATGGTCCTAGTAGTGGAATGGCTGGATCAAAAGGCAGTTTTATTTTTAGTTTTTTAAGGAAACGCCATACTGTTTTCCATAGTGGCTGCAACAACCTGCATTCCCACCAACAGTGTACCAGGATTCCCTTTTCTCGACATCCTTGCCAACATTTGTTTGTTGATTTGTTGATGATTGCCATTCTGACAGGGGTGAGGTGGTATCTTATTGTGGTTTTAATTTGCATCTCTCTGATGGCTAGTGATGTTGAGCATTCTTTCATATGCCTTTGGGCCCTTTCTCTATCTCCCTCAGAGAGTTGTCTGTTCAGGTCCTTTGCCCATTTTTTAATTGGGCTGTCTGTCTCCTGGTGTTGAGTTTCACTAGTTTTTTATGTATTTTGGACATCAAAGCCTTGTCTGAGGTATCATTGGCAAATATGTTTTCCCATACAGTTCCCTTTTAATTTTGCTAGTGACTTTTTTTTAGCTGAAACAAATAAGCAAAACTAAGCCAGATACATGAATACAATGAATAGACCTTCAGTGGGCAGAGGGGAGAGGGGAAGAGAAGGCAAAGAAGAAGAGCAGTTTAGTCAAGGAACTAGCATGGGAGAACAATGGACATGGACAAAAAGTGGATTGACTTTGGTGGGGACTGGGTGGGTGGGGACGGGGACAGAGGGGACAAAAAAGGGGATGGATGTAATACAGCAACAATAAAATTAAATTTAAAAAATTTTTAAAGAAATTATACAAGCCAGAAAATAATGAAATATTGGATTGGCCAAAAAGTTCATTTACTTGAAACAATAGACACATTTTTCATTTTCACCAGTAACTTTACTGATTTGGATATTTTGAGTATGTTGACTAGTATCCTCATAGTATAGTATGTATTGTTCTCCATTAATATATTGATTTGATCACAACTAACTTCAATTGGTCTACCTGACTGTGGAACATCATCCAGTGAGAAATCTCTAGCATATAACTTCATAAACCATTTTTGACATGTTCAGTAAGTTACAGCACCTTCTCCATATACTGCACAAACCTCTATTTTGTGTTTCACTTGCATTTTTTACCTTTCTTGAAGTAATAAAGCATAATATGCCAAAAGTGTTATTTTTTTCCACCTTCAATATTAAGATGGCTACACAAAAATTTACCAGTTTTTTTTTTTTAATGCATGCTGATATGATAATTGTTACAATACAATCTAACAAAAGTGTTTCAAATGAAATGAGACAACTAAGCACTACTGGAGCCATCTTACAGGGGTAAAAAAAAGAACTTTGGCCAATGCTTAATATGTTTAGATTACTAATGAAAAAATATACACTCAGAATTTTATATCTATTGAAAAGATCTTTCAAAAGTGAAGGCCAAATATAGATCTTTTTATATAGTCAAAAGCTGAACTAATTCATTACCAGAATACTTGCACTACAAAAAATCTTAAAGGAAGTTTCCTGGTTAAAAAACAATGTGACACCAGACAAATACCTGGATCTAGACACAAGCACACACACACACACACACACACGCAATGAGTAGTCCTGGAAATAACATTAATGAGAGCAAATATAATTTTTAGTTGATCCAAAAGTTAAAGCAAATATAGTAGCAATTTATTGCATGTGTTATAGCATGTGTGAAACTAAAATTATAACAACATCCCAAAGAATGAGAGAAAGAATTGGAAGTATAACATTATAAGTTATTTATAATACATGGAAAGCAGTATGATATTATATAAACATAGAATATGATTAATTAAAGATTTAAAATCCAAGACAACTATGAAAAAAATTAAGAGGTAAAAAATATTAAGCCACCTTGGCTGGTGTGGCTCAATGGATTGGTGACGGCCTGCAAACCCAAGGGTCACTGATTCAATTCCCAGTCAGGACACATAACCAAGTTGCAAGCCAGGTCTCCAGCCAGGTCCCCAGCTGGAGGCAGGTGAAAGGCAACCATACATTGATGTTTCTCTCCCTTTCTTCCTCCCTCCCTGCCCTTCTGCCTAAAAATAATGAGTGAAATCTTTATATATATATATATATATATATATATATATAGAGAGAGAGAGAGAGAGAGAGAGAGAGAAAGAGCCAATAGGCTAGGTAAAATGGAATCTCCTTATTAAATAATATAAAAGAAAGCAAATGGAAAGTCAGATGGAACAATAAGAATAACTAGCAAGATGAAGATTAATCCAAAAACATCAAGTATTGCATAGAATACCAAAACACACATTAATTTAAAGACTAAAATTGTTGTCAGATCATATGGTATTTGTCCTTCACTGACTGGCTTACTTCACTAAGCATAATATTTTCTAGTTCCATCCATGTTGTTGCAAAGGTTAGGAGTTCCTTCTTTCTTTCTACTGTGTAGTATTCCATTGTGTAAATGTTCCAAAGTTTTCTTATCCAATCATCCACTGATGGGCACTTAGGCTATTTCCAGAACTTGGCTATTATAAATAGTGCACCTATTACAGGACAATAATGAACAAAACTAACAACAAGCAAAACCAAACCAGATATATGGATACAGTGAATAAGCCTTCAGTGGGTAGGGGGCGGGAGGTTGGGGGGTGGGGAGAGGGGGGAGGAAGAGGCAAAGAAGGGGAGCAGTTTAGACAAGAACCTAGTATGGAAGAACCATGGACATGGACAACATGTGGGATTGACTTTGTCGGGGGGTGGGTGGGTGGGGAAGAGAACAAAGGGGAGCAAAAAGGGAATGGATGTAATTCAACAACAATAAAATTAAATTAAAAAATTTTTGTCAGGATATTTAGAAAACCAACACCCATTTATACAGTCTACAAAAAACATTAAACATAGGTACACAAATAAATTAAACACAAAAGAATGGGAGTGAAAACACTATACAAACACTAACAAAAGAAAGTTGTAGTGGCACTATAATTAACAGAAAAGGTAAACTAAAGAAAAATTCCAGAATAAGGAGTAACAACTCACTAGGAGACCTTAATGCTAAATGTGTATGCATTAAATAATAATGCATCAAAACCTTATAGAATTTAGCCCTGGCTGGTGGCACAGTGGATAAAGCACCAGCCTGTGAACCCAGAAATCGCTGGTTCGGTTCCCAGCCAGGGCACATAATCAGGTTGCAAGCCAGGTCTCCAGCTTGGTCTGTGGCTTGAGGCAGGTGAAAGGCAACCGTACATTGATGTCTCTCTCCCTCTCTGCCTCTCTCCCTTCCCCTTTCTCTAAAAATAATAAATAAAAGCTTTAAAAATTAATTAAAATAAATTAATTATATTTTTCAAATCTTATAGAATTTAAATGGACAAATAGGCAAATACAATTACTGCTGAAGATTTTCATTCTCTATTCTTGGTGATTAATAAAACAAGTAAACAAACTCAGAAGGAATAGAAGAAACTTTAACAATCAACCTAAAATAAGTAAAATGAAAAAAATAATAACCTAACCTAATCAACATTTAAAAAACACTCCACCCAATAATAACAGAGTACACATCTTTTTCAAGTGCATATGGAACATATATGAAGTAGGCTGTGACAGGTCATAAAATGAAACATGAACAAAGTTAAAGCCACTGAAATCATACAAAATATAGTCCTAAACATAATGGACTTAAAATAGAAATCATTAACAGAAAGATAACTGAAAAATTCTAAAATATTCATTTAACAAATAATGTTTCTAAATAACCCAAAAGTAAAAGAGGAAGTCAAAAAGAAAATTAGAAAATATTTTTAATTTAATGAAAATGAAAAAAACATCATGTCAAAACTTGTGATATATCACTAAAGTAATGTTTAGATATTTATGTCATTAAAGTGCTTACACTGAAAAATAATTAAAATGATCTAAGAATACACCTTAAGAAACTAGGAAAAGAAGGTCAAATTATAACAAAAGCAAAAGAACAAATAAGGTCAGTGAAGATATCAATTAGATTGAAAACAATAAACAAAGAAAAATTAATGAAAACATAGCTTTGTTTGAAATAATTGTAATCATTTAGCCAAATTGAGTAACACAGTAAGAGAGAATACACAAATTATGAATAGTAATAATTCAAGAGATAATATAATCATTAAAAAACAAACTATGAAAACTCAGTAGCAGACAACCTGAATAATCTCATATCTATTAATTAAAGAATATTCCTAGTTTAAAAGTTTGCAAGAAGAATACTCCAGGCTAAGATGGTTACGTGGTCAAACACTTCCTAACATTTCAGAAAGAAAAAAAATACAAATTTGACACAAAATTCAACAAAGCACCAGCAAGCTGAATTAAGCAATATGTAAAAAGAAAAGGGCATCATCACCAACTGGGGATTGTTTTTTAAAATGCTTAACATTTGAAAAGCAATCAATATATTCATCATATCAATGGAATAAAGAAGAAAAACCACACCAATGTCTCAATAGATCAGAATATATTGGCAGAATTCAACAATGATTTGTAAATTTTTTAAATGTTCAGCAAACTAGGAATAGAAAGACATTTAAAAAATCTATAGCCAACATTATACTTATTAATAAAAAACTGAATGCTTTCCTCCTAAGATCAGAACAAGGCAGAGACATCTGCTTTTCTATTTATTAACACACTAGACATCAATGACAGTGAAATAAGGCAATCATAATAAATAAAAAAATAGAGCTTTTTACAAAGCTGGTGCTCAAAGTGAAGAAGGGAGCCCCTTCTCCCGTGCCCCCAAAGCTGAAGCCAAAGCAAAAGCTTCCAAGGCAAAGGAAACAGTGTTAAAAGGCATCCACAGCCACAAAAAAAACAAAGATCCACACACTTCACCCACCTCCTGGAGGCCCAAAACACTGTGGCAGCTTAAATATCCTGGGAAGAGCTGGGTCTTGCCACTGGTGTCAATTATGGAAACTGGCCTTTGAAAATCTGTGCTATCTGAATACATTAAGCTGCCCCTGGCTGGCTGGACTTCAGCAGAAATCAGGCCCACACCTTGTGCTGGAGCAAGTACTCTTCCCAACATTAAAGGGTTTTAAGCTGCTGCCAATTATTGGCCCCAGATGCAGGCTGAGAGTTGGTTCCTGGATCCAAGAGAAGGGTGGAAACTTGGGTTCCTCTGCTGACTACTTTTCAGGATGGAGACATCAGCCAAGAGAATGTTGCCACTGGTAGTGTGTACTCAGAATTAGGAGATGCTGTGGACAATGGGGAATGGCTCACCCAGGAGATGGGAGAGAATGAAAAAGGACAACCTGAGGAGGAGTGGTGTCCGTAGCCTTGGTGTCAGTGGCAGGGATGAAGTTTGCCAAGGTGCTGACTATGAAGCACAGGTGAATCCAGAACTCATAAGGGGTAGTCTGGTGCTAATAGGAGCACTAGGGAAAGAGGCTCCCTTCTGCTGACCATCAGGGGTCCCTAAGGTGGGCTGAGGTGTGCTCTAGGGTCAATGGGATGGTTTGAGGTAGGGCAGGAGGCAGGCCAGTGAAGGAGATGGAAGGGTGTCTATGCTCCATACTGTACTGGATTTGATAAACTGGCAGAAATCTCATACTGGAGTCTGGAAAAGATATGACTATGGCAGCACAGGAAGAAGAAATAGTAACTATTTCAATGATATCAGGATTTAAAGTAGGCTAAGAGGTCTATTCAGCAGGTGCCTTGACATAATAATGTTGGAAGGGACAGCCACAGGAGAGATGGTCTGGGCAGTAGAAAGGACTAGAAGAGGAGTCAGTAAGGGAAAAGGAGGGGGAGAATGTACAGGTAACCCCCGTATAACACGGCACTTCTATAATACAGTTTAGGAATAGGGGGAAACCCTCATACAACATGGAGCATAATAAGAGCTTTTAAAAACAAAAAATATCTCATTGAAAATTAAGAAGTCCCCAAACAATAAGGAACATAATCAGAGCTTTTTTTTAAAGATTTTATTTATTATTTTTAGAGAGAAGAGAAGGGAGAGAGGGAGAAAGACATCAATGTATGGTTACCTTTCACCTGCCTCAAGCTACAGACCCAGCTGGAGACCTGGCTTGCAACCTGGTTATATGCCCTGGCTGGGAATCAAACCAGTGACCTTTGAGTTCACAGTCTGGTGCCTTATCCACTGTGCCATCAGACAGGAAAAGCTTTTAAGAACAAAAAATTAAAACCACTTTATTCTAAAAAGCATAAAGAAAAGCCTAGACTTAGCTGAACAGTTGGAGCTATATTTCCTAAATGAAGACCCTTCCACGGAAATAAGCACAAAGTTTAAGAGAGAACATCACAAGTGCTTAGCACCATACTATAAGGAAATTTATAAAGATCCCTCAGCTAAAAGCAAGCAATCTAAAATAACAGACTTTTTGCAAAAAGTACAGGATAGAAGTCAATATAATGCTGAAGAAAGTTCAGAGGATGATGAAGAAAACATTACTTAATACATATTAATATGTTATACTTTTGGTAAAAATTGCTTTAATAATGATATTTATCTTATAAAAATATAATAGTATATATTTTTAATTTTTGGAAACCAACCCCCTTTTTTGTACTAGTTCTTTGTTTCATATATAACATGGACTTGTATAACACAGCAATTTTTAGGAACCTAACAACCATGTACACACGTAAGTATCAGAGATTCATTTTGACAGGAGAGTGGCTGGAAGGAGAAGGCTGAGGTCCCAGGAGGTACAGCGAGGTCAGAAATAGGACACGTAGTAGTTACAATGGAGTACATAGGACCTGCATCCTAGTGAAGTGGAATTCCCAAAAAGTGATTAGACTTAAGACAATCAGTGAGAGCAGCAAGAGCAGAGTGAGAACTATGATTGTTTCCTGAGCAATATTTGGTGTCAGAGAAGGTAATGGGACAAACAGGTTCTGGGGCAACACAACTAGACCAGTCAAGTTGGTAGTGGTAGCAGTGACCTGCTAGGTTTGAGTGGCCAGGGGCAGTGTCTGCAATTGCCAAGCCAACTAGAAAGAAAGAAGGGGCAGGCTGAATGGCACTGCAGTCAGCCATGACCTCTGTTTTGTCCTCCATGTTCTTTTTACATTGACACTCAGTGTTCTCAAAGATGTACAGGTTTTTGTCAACAGCAAAGCATTGACCCTTTGGAGGTTGGGCAGCTCACTCACAGCAGTGGTAATGGCAGTAACAAAAGCACATAGAAATTTTGGGTTTGCAGGGCTTCCTGCTGGCAGAGGCCAATGGAAAATCACTCCTTGGTGGGAGGATGTGGAAAGCTGAGCAGGTGGCCTTTCCCTCCTTTCAGAATCTCTCAGGCAGCAGGGAGCTGCACAAGGTTGGGTCAGAGACAACTGGTGCTTCTGAATCAGGCTTCAGAGGAGGCAGAACATCTCCCGAAGGGGTGTGTGAGCTTGTGACCACCTGGCCTTTAAAGAAGGAGCACAGGGGAATTCCTGCTCAAGCTGTCTTATAGGTGCTTGGCATTGAGATCCAGAGGCCAGGGTCATAAGTGAGGACTCCCTTAGTCTTCAGGAATCTAGATGTCAGTGGTAGATCCCCCTGCTATGGGGGCAGCCAGCCATCCCATATATAGGAACAAGCTCAGCAGAGTGAAGCTACCCAGGCTCAGAAAGATCCACTCTGTCTCCCATTAGGGGTGTTGCTGACAAGCCTATAGGAGGAGACCTAGAACTTCTTTCCCTCTGGGGGCAAAAGCCTCTAGAGGAGACATGCACCAAAGGTCCCAGATCCAAGCCCTCAGATCCTCACACAGTACTGAGCTCAATAGGGAAATGCAGATCAAATGAGTCTCCCATTGAGAGAATCACACAGGCTGAGCTTGCACAGGAGATAGGATTGGCCCCTATGAAGGAGCCACACAACCCAGCATCTGCCCATCTGACTCCAGGACAAAAGGCTCCCTGGAAGACTTGCTCTGAAAGTCCCAGTTCTGCTTGGTACTCTGACTCACCCTGTGGGACTGATCTGAACTCAACAATGCTAAGTGGGAAAGAATGACCCCCTTTCCAAAGCTATGCAGTTCAATCACTGTCCAAGTCTCTGCCCAGAGCTTCTACAGAAAAATAGTGTCCTAAAGGTCCCTGCTGGGTGCAGCCAGCAGCACTCCTCTTCAGGGCTTGAGCACAACACAGTGGTGTTGCCAGTAGCTGGAGGGCTAGGCTGTATATGCCCCATGCTGGTGCTGTAACAATAGGAGTGTTGGATCTGATATGGTGGTGACTGGGTCTCTGGCAGACCCCTTTTTCTCCTAGGCAGACAGAATCCTCACCGATTTTCATCATCAGATGCTATTCAGACTCCTCTTCCTATCTCTGTTGCTCTGGGTTAAAAACCCCACACTCTGGGAGAAGGGAGTTTTGTAGCCAAGATACCCCTCTGGGATTCTCAGTTGCTACACATAAGTGCAGGGCCAGCCAGTCCTTTCCACATCTCTACCCTTATCAATATCGATGTTGCTTCTTCTGTAAATCTTTGCAAAAACATTTCAGTTCAACTAGACTTCAGTTGGTTATTCAGGTTGATGACTTTACAATTTTGTTGTAAATCCTGTTTAGTCCAGAGGCAGGTGAGTATAGCTTCCACCTACTCTGCAACCTACCTGTAATCTCCAAAAAAATATTTTAAAATTACATATTTGATAAAGGACTTGTATCCATGCATAAAAATTCTCAAAATCCAATATGAAAAAAAAAAGACATTCTTTAAAGAGGCAGAAAATTTGAACACTTCATCAAAGCAAATAAGCACATGAAAGATGCCCAATCAACATCATTAGTCATTCAGGAAGTACAAATTAAAACCCAATGAGATTCCACTCGCACAATAATGGCTTAATGAAAATTAAAATAAAATAACTGACAAGATTAAGTGCTGAGGAGAATGCAGAGCAACGGAAACTTTGATAAATTGCTTGTGAAAAATGCAACATAATACAACCCTTTTGGAAATATTTGCTATATCTTATAAAGTTTCTTAAAAAGTTAAACATACATGCACCATACAACCCAGACATCTGACATCCAGCTATTTACTCAGGTGATGTGAAAATTTAGTTTCACACACACACACACACACACACACACATACACACATAAATGTGTATATGAATGTTTATAGCTAGTGTATTTGTAATTAATAAAAACTGGAAACAAGCCAAAATGTTCTTCAGCTCATGCATCAATAACTATAGTATGTACATCACTACAACAGAATACTACTTCATCAGAAAAAGAAATTAAGTACTGACACATTACACAAACAGGATTGAATCTCAAATGTGTTATGCAGAGTAAAAGAAGACAGGCTCAGAAGACGACATAATGCATGGTTCCACTTATATGACGTTCTGCAAATGATGAAGCTACTGAGACAGAAGACAGATTAATGGTTTCCAAGGGCTGGGATTGGAGGAGGATTGACTACACTATAGCATGGAGGATTTGGGAGGTCATAGAACTGCTCTGTAGCTTCATTGTGATGGGGTTCATGTTTGTCAAAAATCAACAGAATTGTACACCACAATGGGTAAGACTTACTGTATGTAAATTATATCTTAATTTTTCAAAATGAAAGGAATATACAACTGTCTGACAAAACCATTTTAGAAAAAAGATAAAATTCAGGTTACTAGGTATATAAGGAAGAGAAAATGCGGCAAGATAGGAAAGAAATACAAACATCTAAATAATGGTCTGGGTCTTTATTGAATGGCAGATGTACTGGTGTTGAGTCATTATTATGCTTCATTACTTCATATCTGTGAAATATGTATTCTTTTATATTTGTAAAACATCGTATAATTTTAATAGACAACAAAAGAAAATAAATTTTAGTTGAGAAACTTAAAAAAAAAAAGGTGTATTATTTAAGTGGAAAAAGCAGGTAAACATCACCTATTCCTCGATGCAAAAATGTAGGTCAAAGGGTATGCAACATTTTAAATGTTTAGGATATATATTAGCAGATTTACTTTTCTAGCCAGTTTCTTATCTAAAAAAAAAAATAATACATTTATCATTTTTTACTTTTTAATCACATAATACTTTATTCTAACTCACTAATTCAGAAAGCTTTAATCCCCGAACACAAGGTGTTCTTTTTGTTTGATCACTGCCATTTTTACTTTTAACCATTCCAGTCCAATTTTAATATCATGTACTACTACAGCATTCCTAAACTTAGACAGTCTTCCTCTGAAGTATGTATGTGAATCACATATATAATGTTCAATATCTTTACACAGCCATACAAATCCAAAAATAATGATAATTCACTGATCAGTGTATATTTTAAAAGAACCATGCTCAGTCATGCAACTTTGAACCCTTCACGCCTTTAGCTAAATATTTCATATACTCTTTAGTAAGGGTAATACCAATGCGAATCACTTTCTCCTTAATTGTAAATATATGACTGCTAAAGATATGCATGAAACTGACATATTGTTCTGCTACTTGCTGCTCAGAGGGTTAGAAAAGCAGCTGTCACCTTGATAACAGGGATCAGATCAGGGGAGCAATCAGGCCAGGCATGCACAGATTCCATTATCTTCTCAATTTTAACCCTAATCCTCCCACCCCACTGAGAAGGGCTGTTAGAGGAGGATCCAGCAAGCAGCCCAGCTGCAGGTTTTCCGTTAGTCTCAATAGCTGTCATCAGCAACACCCCACCACTGAGTCTCATGGGAGGTGCTTGTCCACAGTTTTCATCTACAGACATTAAATCAAGCAGTTGTGCTTTTTTATTCAAGTCTTTGCAAATCTCTCCTCCCTCCCTTCCCACCCCTGTATCCCTAATGTGATTTATTTATATTTTTAAAAGCTTTATAGGCAGTCTTTCCTGTTTTTATCATGAACTAAAATTGATCTGAGTTAAAATCATTCAAGACTTTATGCACAAGGGGGGGCAAGGGACTGTGCAAATTAATGTACTCATCCAAATTATATTTAGCTAACATCTTTCTTCACTTGAGCCTAACAGCTCGAGGGACTGCAAAATTATTGCATCAGCCTGACTGGGATGCTTTGTTCATTAAAAAATAATAACAATAAATCTTTAGGCTCTGGTATCACCCTACCTTAAAACCCTATTATAGTTTCCTAGTGGCTACATAGAGAGGCTGTGTAGTTTCATTTCATCTCTTTGACTCTTCAGAGATCTGCATACCCAACCCGTCTACATAACCTCAGGAATTATGATTGGATTTAACCTTCTACTCATTGAATTAGTGTCAGCTATCATTCTTAGTGTGCATTTGTTAAATTCAATCTCTCCTATAGAGGGGATGCCAGGCAGAGAAACGATAAGTGTATTAAATAGTAAAAGAGGAAAGACTGCAGAAATTGGGGTTTAGAATCACTGAGCAGATAAAGAGAACTAAGTTCATGTTGCTGCTTCATTTCTTTCAAGGAGGATACAATCACAGCAGGAAGTGTAAGCCTTTCTAGTCAGCCTTCCAGAGTGTAAGGAATACTAAGTGATTTGAGACTTTCCTTTCCCTAAAATGAAGAGGTGTTTTTGGTTTTTGGGGTTTTTTTCTGTTTTGTTTTTGTTTTTTAATCAATGTTAGTGCAACTGGGAAAGCAATCATATAGAAAACCCTAAAAATTCAGTTCTTCTGTTAATCCTCCAAAAAATACTACAACACAGGCAGTTGCTGTGAACACTTGCCTGCAGCAAAGCACAGCCCCTTGGACTCCCGGTTAGAAAGAGGCACTCACATCCTGCTCAGCCCCATGGCTCCCAGTATGGAACCACCCCTGAGCTGAAAAGGTCCACAGTGCTGGTTACAATGAGTGTTCAGCATGCTTTCAAAGGAAATCCCCATGTCTCTTCTAGGGCTGCACTAAAAATAAACAAATATAATACTCAGTAAGTATGGAAAAACTAAGCCAAGTACAAATGTATAATCAAAACTATAAAAGTTCCTCAAAAGAAGTAAGCCATCGTATTATTAAAGTCAAAAAGAAGAAATCCAGTAAGGTTTAAGGGAATAAAACCTAAACCAATATACGTGCTATAAAATATCCCAGTGAAAGCTGGCTGACTTAAGAAACTGCCAGACAAGAAACATGTATTAAGGCACAAAGAAAGGATAAAATATGAAGGAGTGACCAGACACTGGTCACAGGGTACAGAGAAATGGTACCCTGCAAGCTGAGGGCCTGAAAGGGGTGCTGAACCTAAATTAAACAATAGGCCTAAATGAAATTTAAAGTAGGCTGCCTTTCATTTCATTTATCCCTTAGCTTTGTTTTCTGGAGAACTGGTTCCTCAGGGTGAAACTATATGTGGTTTAACTTCAGGGAGAGAAAGGTTTTGGATCCTACTACAATGTTTCCCTAACATTTTTTCCCCATCCTTCCTTAGTACAGCAAAACAGCCTAAACCATTAAATAAAATAAAATAATTATTTTAAATTCTGGGAAGGGTCTCAGAATCAGGCTGCTAGAGAAATGGAGAACCACATTGGCATCATGTAAGTGCAGAAAACAACCAGCCGACCAGGAGAGTGAAGGAAAGAGGCACCAGAGGTTCTATGAGGGGAAGTAAGCAAAGGGTAGAGGCAGGGGTACTCCTGCTGCTGTGGCAAGAAATCAAATGTATTTCTGCCTAATTGTTGTGAAGGGAGGAGTATCCAAGGAAATGAGGACATTGAAAATAATAAAAGTGCTACAGAAATTTTAGTCTTTTCTTCTCCTATCCTCCTTTTATTCAAAAAAATGTTCAGCACAGTGTTCACTATGGATGAAATTATGTCAGAAAGTATAGGAACTGTTAAATAAATACATGCTGTCACAAAAATGGTCATGCAGACTACACTATAAAAACTTCATAATATAATGTTATATTAAAAGCAAGATATACATTTGGTATATGTTAGTAATCTCAATAGTATTTTTACCATCATACATTAAGACCAGATGAAAAGAAAGAAAACATTTCATCAATGATCTTCAATGTATACAATTCTTTTACTCTTTTTTCTGTATTTTTAATTTTCACTAATATAAATTTTGTGATGAAAAACACTGAGCTAGGAAGCAACATAAGAATAAAGCTTGACTAAGATGGGGAATGGTAAAAGTTGTAAATATGAGCCATACCAATCACATTTTCCTGCCTGATTTTTCAAAGCTAATTCACACAGCTAATGGATAAAATTTGTTGGCAGATAAAAGGCAAGGCTGTGTTTTATTATAGCATTTTACTATAAAACACCTACGTTTTTACACAGTATAATTAGCACACCTAAGATGGAAACCTTTAGAAAAAGGGAAAGAAATCAGATTAAATAATTGATTATGGTAATAATAATTAAACTTTCTAAACTCCAATAAAAGTTGAGTGCCAACTGTGGTGCAAATAGGTATTTATATCCTATAGTACCTTAGTCTCAGAAAATCTGATTTACGAAAGCACATGCAATAGGACTGTTAGGCACTTTTATTATCTCATTAAATCTTTAAATTGCATCTGTAAAATAGGCATCATCCCCTTTTAACAGATGTAAAAACTAAAACTCAGATTCAGTGAATTTATGGGTTGGAGAATCCTCCTCTGTTTTCTCTTACATCAGAGCCAGAGAGATAAGGGGTAGAGGACTTGGGTTTGAATGCCTTCCTCAATGGGGAGTTGCAAACAATTGAAAACAGAAAGATAAACCATAGCAACCCCATCCTATTAGACAAAGGCTAAAAATATTTCTTAAGCTTTGCATGCAAGAGGATGTAAGAACTTAAAAAACATGTGGAGGATATCCTAAAACTTCAATAAAAATGAATTACAGCATGTACTTTACGCCTGAACCTGAGAAATCTGCTACACAGCTGAATGTTTAGATAGTGCAGTTTTAGAATTAGTCCTTTATTTGGCAATTCCTTTCCCAACCTAGTCTAGGAAGTTCCTGCTTCTTTCCTGACAAGTCAAAAGAGAGACTATAGAAGAATGGAAACAGGTTTATATCTCAATACCTTTAATGACATTTTTCCTGCTTTATGAATAACGGGCTCCAATTTTCTTTTTGTAGCCTCACAAAATATAGCTGGCCCTCCCTTTCACCAATATAGCATTTCCTTGGCTTTCCAGGAAAGAACCACATTTAGAAAAAGAAGAAAATTATTGTGGGTGTATCTTCAAGAAATGAGTGTTTTATTTAAAACAAAACTGTTCTAAGCCCTGGCTGGTGGCTCAGTGAATAGGTGCCGGCCTGCAAACCTAAAGGCCAGGCCGCTGGTTCAATTCCCAGTCAGGGCACATAGCCAGGTTGCAAGCCACGTCTCCAGCCAGCTCTGTAGCTGGAGGCAGGTGAAAGGCAATCACACATTGAAAAAACAAAACAAGCAAACAACAAAAAAACAACTGTTCCAATCCTGATGCCCTGTGCTTTTAGCAAAGATAATATAGAGTCCCAGTAACAAGAGTTCACTTGTTTTCTTAGACTTGCCTGCAGGGATGCACAAAACACAAAGAGCTTTTGAGATTATGAATACGAAAGACAGGAGCTTTATCAAGGCAAAGGCAATTTAAATTTTGTACCATACCCTACAATACCCAAGCCACGCCTTGCTGCCTAGTGTTTTTCTTAAAGTTAATTAATAAGTCTGTTATTTCTCTTCCATTTTCTCAGTCATTGGTGAAGATGTTTAATAGATTGGTTCTTGAACTGACCCCTGGAAGATGAGCACTGGTGTTGTGAACTCAAATTAATGTAGCTAGAAGTCCTTTTTAAACACAACATTAATAATCTGAGCCATTATAAAATTCTCCTTTTGTAGACAGCATGTCATGCAAAATGGAAAAGTCTTAGCAAGTCAAGATAAATTACAACTGATGTCTTCCCTCGGTTACTCTTCCTCCTCTTCACCCACCCCCATATTATAAACCCACCTGCCTGGACTCAAAATGAAATTAGATCCATTGGCCTTTGCTCAGAAAGAAAACAAATGAGTCTCAATGGTCTGACTTGTTTCAGTCTTGATTATAATTTGAAGAATAAAGCTGAGGCAAGAAGATAGTTACCTTTGCAAAAGAAAGAATGTTGAGAAAGAGAGAAAAATGTACATCATGTTATCCTGCACTTTCGATCCATTCTCCACTCTCCTTGGATTCTTTATGGTTCCCCTCTATGGTCTTTCTGCTTTTATTCTTTATTCATGTATCCTCATCCTCCATGGGAAGTTGAACATTTGCTTTGGGACTTAGGATAAAGGTACTCCATTCTCAAGACAGATTGGAACACCATTATCCTTTATTCATGTAAAAAAAATCTTATTCTTTGATTTGGTGGGTAGCTAAAATATCAAGCATCTAGAACAAGGAAAATAATATATTCAGTTTCTCTTAGCTCATTTTAGTTTATTATTTATTGAAAACTATATTTTCCAGGCAAACTCATGTTATTGTAAATAAATTTTTGTATTCTCGTTAGATGCATAGTATAAAACAGAATTCTCTAGAAGAAAGTAGAAGCAAAAATTATTTATGAACAGCTCAGAATTAATAATGCCAAGAATGTTAAAACAGAACACCAAGCTGCTGCAGTGCTAATCATTTTTAAAATTCATCATTAGGCTAACTTGTTAAGACTGAATCCAAGCTGCTATAGTACTAGCCATATTTTAACTGATCATTAGACAGACTTGTTAAGACTTTGAAGGATCCACTTTATAAAATTTCTAATACCCTCTGTACTTCAGCACTCCAACTGCATATTTAAGTGGGAAATTGTACCAAATCATCTTTGACTATATATTGATGAATCCCATGTTCATACTCCTGTAAGTATGGTTTCTAATATGACAGTGGTATCATCCCTGAGCTCTTTGCAAAGTTTTGCCTGCTTCTTGAACTCCACCCTTTCCTCCAAGTATTCTACTATATATATATATATATATATATATATATATATATATATATATATGACTTGCATTGGAAAATTGTCCAGGAAAAAACAACATGGCCACACTGCTTGTTGAGTTTCTTTTAAATGTTTTATTTTTCCCTATTAGTCATATATCATCTTGGGTATATGGGAACAATAACTAGTCATTTCTAGACCTAACAGATGAACTCCTGTACAAAAATTTAATGAAAGACTTGCTTTCTGCCTTCCAAAGATTTTCACTATAAGCATAGAGATACCATCTTTTCTTTGACTGCTATGAATAAGCTGAAAAAATGGCAGATTAGTAAGATAGTAAGCACATATTCCCTATGATAATGCCTTAAAGTGAAATTAAACCTGTCAACAGTTGCAGCACATAGTGGTCCCATTCCATCCACCAAAATCCTTAAACTTTTTCTTTCATTGGGTCATCTTTAACAGAATAATGTAAGAACAATATTTCAAACTGATAAATTACCAGATATGAGCACCTCTCTCTGTCCTAATATTTTGGTGTACTAGTGTATTTCCCTTTGAGATATTAGAGAATTTCTTTTATATTCTCATCCATTAAATAGAGGTTAGGCTTTGCACTTGTGCAGTCATATACAATTATTTTAAAGAGACTGAGGAATCCCAGAACACCATAATTGGTATTCATGCTTCTTCCTATAAATTAGAATTCAAGGTATAAGAACACCAAATTATTAATAACACCTTTGCAAAAAAAAAAACCATCAATATCTTTTAACTCCTAAAGATCTAAATTTTTTGAAGTATCTTAACTTGTAGAAATATAAAATGATACATTAAATATAGTAACTAATGGGAGATTTTGTGACTCATACCTTATATAAGCTTCCAATTTTAATGTATTTGGGTTTTGTTTTTTCTGTTTCCTTAGCATTCAATATTACTTCCCAAGTATTTATCTTTATTATTACAGAAAAATATAATATTGTATTTTAATATAAAAATAAACAGGCATAAAAATGTGGTATAAACCCATTTTGTCCAATAAAATTTAGTATGATGATAGAAATATATTCTATAAATATATAAGTGTTACCCAGTAAGGTAGCCACTGTCTTCATGTAGTTGTTGAGCAACTGAAATGAGTTTAGAACAACTCAGGAACTAAATTCCTAATTTCATTTAATTATAATTAATTCGTATTTAAATTGCCTCATATGACCAGTGGCTGTCTTAGTAGATAGCACAGATCTGAACCAGTCAACCCTCATATAGTTGGGACCACCCTGCAATATGCCAGCAAAGCTGCTGTCTCCAAGTGATCTCTATGCCTATCCTGAATTCTATTTTGAATTTTCTTAAATAATTGTCAAACAAAACAAAGGTCAGATCTGATTACTCTAAAATATCAGTGGCACAGATATATATTGAAAGTTTTCTAGTTGCTCAGATTTGTATGTCATGTAATGTGGACTCTAAGAATAAGCACATGCCTATACCTTACCCAACATATACAAGTATAAGCAAAGCTTATAAAATTAACCCTAAACAATGCAGTACAGTATATGATTGTGTATCCATGTCTGTGAGTGTTAAAAGACCTAAGAAAAAGGTTGAGAAGACATTATTCAATGAGTTGACCAATATGACCTCCTAAAAAGAATAATAAGACACTTAGGTTATACTACGTGCAAATTTAGTCATTTAGTTAGTCTCTGAAAGGGGCTTGACTTTCATTTTAAAAATAATAATTTCATGGCCATTTAAAAAGCAATATATTTTCAAGAAAAATCCCACCAATAACCAGGTGATTAACTGATGGCAATTCATTAACTTCTGAATACAATAATTCAAATAGTGTATTGGTTAAATAATGATAACAGGTCCTGTCTGGTGGCACAGTGGACAAGGCACTGGCCTGCAAACTCAAAGATCACTGGCTTGGTTCCCCAGCCAGGGCACATAACCAGGTTGCAAGCCAGGTCTCCAGCCAGGCCCGTAGCTGCAGGCAGGTGAAAAAAAGACAACCATACATTGATGTCTTTCTCCCTCTCTGCCTCTCTCCCTTCTCCTATCTCTAAAAATAGTAAATAAAACCTTAAAAAATAATAATAATGATAACAATATCTTTTAAATTTAACTTCGTGTTATCATAAGTGTACAAAATCTAAAAATGCTTTTGATATTAAATGTGTAATTAATATAAGTACAGGGCACTGTTTTATGGATTAAGACCCAATAAGAAAATGATACAACAAACTACAATTAAAACATTTGGCTATTAGCTAAATTATCAGAATTCTAAAGGAAAACAAATATAACTCAAAAGAGTTCATCTACAGAAGAAAGTACACAACTAAAGGTAAAAAAAAAAAAAAAAAAAGTACACAAAACTTTGGATAATCTACCAAACACCACTTCCACTAAACACCAAAAAACAAGCTGTTAGAAGGTACAAGCTGTAAGGTTTAACTAGCTATAACTGGAGTATATATTGACTACTGACTTTGGTCAGCTTAGCAAAGACAGTACCAACTGATAAAAGTGCTAGCTGTGACAGAGATATGATAACTGAAGATCATCGTTAAGATGTCTGCCACTTTCAAAAAGATTTGTCTTCAGAAGTTAATAAGAATTTTAAATTGCTGCAACAATTGCATGTCAACATGAGCTATTTCTTGACTATTAAACATAAGTTTATTGTATATTAATTTATTTGAGCAAATTCTTTCTGTCATTTAATTCAATTAAAATTGAATAATTATAAACATAAATCACAAGAGCCTAAAGTAACTAATTTTAAATTAAAAATATGCTAAGAAGATAAGAAATTATTCATATTCACTTGCATTTTATCATCAAGCTTATTTTTCAGAAAACTATTTTCAACAAATACAATTTTTAAGTGGGATACTCTAATAGAATCATGAAAGATTCTCAACTCCATATAAAATGATTAATGCTTCCATTGTGTATATTATATATTATCTGAGATAAATATATCATTGTATTTAGCAAATACTTCAATTGGTCTGTTTTCTCTTAAAGTGAATTGTTTCACAAAGAAATATGTATTTCAGGAGTATATAGAACCATAAATAATGGATATATTTAGAAGCATGAAATTGAGAATGTCTTGGTTTTCTAGACCACAAAACTGAAATAAAATTATAGTCTGTCTGGATAATCTACCTATTCTCTTATTTAATTTTGTTTCAAGCTTAAACATTAAAAGAAAGAAAAATAATAATTGAATTATTTTCACTGAAGTAGCAAAACATTGCACCATCACCTAAAATCCAAGGTTACAGTGACCTGAAAACTTGATCAGGCTTACCTAGCTGACAGAGCATTCCCAGTACATCACCTTTTCTTAATTTAGTAACAGGAAAACTGGGAATGAAGATTCTGTTCTTTATTTTCAATTAAGTTAAAAATGCAACTTTTAAAATGTAAGTCAGAAAAAAGTAAAGGAAAATCATTTTTCCTGATCAGGTAAGCAAAACTATCTTCAATCCAACATTTAGAACTATCCATACCCTTCAACCTAATTCTGAGTCCACAAAATAACATATTATATTCCAGAATAAATGAGGAAAACCATTTCTGGCATACTGAATTGGATTATTGTTCTCACTAGGATTCCATAAAGCAATTTCAGTAACATAATGCAATTACAATAAAATATTTTGAATCATATTCACATAGTCATCCTAGCCTCACATATTATTGACAATGTATCATTTTTTAATTTTAAGCATTTTTGCAATTTAAATACTACTAATACTAAAAAGTTCATAATACTACTTCACTTTAGTTTTCATGTGACTAAAGACTTGGCACTTGATGGCTCCAGGGGAATCACTAATGAGATACAAAGCCTTTACACCTCTGGGTCAGGAGTTTGGATTAGACCTAGGTTAAGAAGTGACAGAAAGTCATTACCATCTCATGATAGTTCAATGGTTTACGTGAAGGGAATTCATTGGTTCAGGCCACTTTCTAATGAACAAGCATCCCCCTCACAAAAAGTCACCACTGCTTTTGACAGTAATTGGAAGAGACCTAAAGAATTAAAAATTCTACCAAGAATTGTGTTACCTTGGATATAACTACCATATCCAAGTTAGGAATTTTTTTCATGGAAAAACGCACAATGCTTTGCAAGTATATCTATGAACAGTACAGCTAGGAGAGAAAGAGAGGAGAAAGACTAAAGGGAAAAGAAGAGAGTCATCCAGAACATAGTAAATCAAAATGCAATGAGACTCATCATCAAAATATTTGACTCTTACACATGTAACAAAGGTATTTAATTCAGAAAAAGCATACATCTGTTTATATGTTTCTCTTCAGACAGTAAGGTAATAAAATATTAATGGTACTTGAGGCCTCTTGATTACAGAGTCAAAAAGATGATAAATGCCTTGAAACAGTGTTTCCTTAGCTGAAACTTCTCACTATGCACCATTGTTAATCATTTTTAGGAGTCCCACTGATTGGAGATAGTAAATGAAGCCTTCCCAATCTTCTCATTCTAAGACTTTCAGCACTTACAGACATAGATACATAACCACATATGCTTTGTATTATTCAAGGTTGTTTCATGTGTTTGTCTTAAGCTATTTGGCAAGATATAGGTACACACTTATTCTTCTTATAGTTCCCATTACATTAAATACAAATAGGAACTAGCAGAAAACTTTCAATACAGGGCAGGTGGGGACATGCCACTGACATTTTAGTGCATGTATGTATGTATTCAAATATGAACTTGGTTTTGTTTTAGAATTATATAATAAAATTCAATATCATGCTGAATAATTATTAGGGATCACTTGAAGACAGAGCTTTGAAGGAATTTTGCAGGGTGATCCCAGCCATCTAGATGTAACACAAAATCTTAATCAAACTCTCATGAGCAAATGAAGAGGTAGGCCAGGCCACAGGATAGGCTTAAGCTAGTGTGTAAGTTCTATTCCTCTGGGATCCCCTTTACTCTTCCATCCTCTGAGTTGGCTTCATGTTCAACATAGCTTCCTTCAAGTCAGAAATGGCTGTGATGTCCCCTAGGTTCATCTAAAATCTAAAGGAAGGGAGAACTTTTCTTATCTCTTCAAAGTCAGAAAACTTCATACCTTTAAGTTCCAAACAAATCCACCCCCTTGCATTTCATTAACCCAAATCAGGTTCCTCATCCCTTCCTGAAAGACACTGACATAGGCTGCCAAGGTTAGGCCTGTATTCCCAAGCTGTAACTATGAATCAAGGGTAAGACTGATGAGCCTGAGATCAACCAGGACCTGCTTCTTGGAGGCAGAATGTGGTCGCCTTTCTCTGGAACACTCGGACAACATAGCAGAGGGACAGCCACTTGAAAATTTGGGGCTACACTTATGAGAAAAGAAGGGTGATCATTCTGGGTAGCCAAATAATAGTGACTATAATAGGCAGAAAAAAAATGTTTAATTTGCAATTTTTATACATTTACTAAGATTTTCTTTGAAATGTGACAATTTAGGTGTCAGTATTCCCACCCACTTGGCCCAAAACACCCAAGCATAAAAATATACAGCAGAAACATCTCTATTTTAAAATTATATGAGGTTCTGACATTTGAGTAGGTAGAAAAAGTGAGGCAAGTGACAAGGGTTGTGCTACCATGGAAGATAATTAAAAATATACTATAATAAGAAAGATCTTATCTGGATGGGGAAAGCTAAAGAGAGAAAGGCAAATTAACATACCTAAGAAAAATGCTCTGTCCAAAGGCAAATATTTAACAATTCTTTGAACCACAATCTATTTGGTGTTCTCTAGAGTTTATATATATATATAAACTCTCTATATATATGTATATTTATATAAATATACATATATATATATGTATATTTATGTATATATAAATGTATATGTATATACATTTGAGCTATTAAGCAAGTCTCGAGAGACGGTCAGCAGCCAAGCCAGAAGTCGAACCAGATCTTACTCTACAGTTGATTTCAGATCCCTTCACCAAAAGCCAGTATATCTGAGCCAAAGTCTATAAGCCACATATTTTCCATTAAGTCACTATATCAATGTGTAATAAGAAGCAAGGCAAACTGAGCAAAGCACTGTGCTAAGTGCTCGCTGGGGAGACAAGATACAAATTTAAAATAAATACATTAGTCCATGGAAGCATATACTAAATGCTCAATCAGTCATTCAGACAAGGAGCTCCACCAGAGTGCAGAGATGGGAAGAAAGGAAGAGGAAAAGACAATAATGCAGTTCCAAATTAAAAGAAAAGAAATGCACATTATGAATCTTGAATGCTAGACATATTCAAAGCTTCAGCCATATGAATCTAAGGAGGATTAACATGAAAAGTTTCAGAACAAGGAAAGTGTGATTCCTCATTTATAAAGTACTTTGTAAATTTTAAAATACTTAAACATCTATCAATTCCAAAGAGCTAACAACGTATAGTATATCAGCCATTTTGCACGTACTGTCTCAGTCCCAACTCTAGCTATTGTAGACAGGTCACATGATTCACAGTCACACAGTGAAGAAGCATAGAGAGAACTCAGACCAAGATCTCTCTGAACCCTCTCACTACTTTGTAATTTCTCTCATTATTTTATTCACTTTCCAATGAATATTTAGAGGCCCTAGCCAAGCAGGTCAGTGGATAGAGTTATCCCTATATGCCAAAATTTCAAGCTTGATGCTGGTCAGGGCACATACAAGAAACAACCAATGGCCCTAGCTGGTGGCACAATGGATAAGGCACCAGCCTACGAACCCAAAGGTGGCTGGTTCAGTTCCCAACCAGGGCACATAACCAGGTTGCAAGCTAGGTCTCCAGCCAAGTCTGTAGCTGGAGGCAGGTTAAAGGCAACCATATACTGATGTTTCTCTCCCTCTCTCCCTCTCCCTTCCCCTCTCTCTGAAGATTAAAAAAAAAAAAAAAAGAAAAGAAACAACCAATGAATGCACAAATAGGTGGAACAACAAATTGATGTCTTCGTCTTTCTCCTCCTCATCCTCCCTCCCTCCCTCTTCCTCACCGAAATTGATTCATCATCAATCAATCAATTGATATTTAAAGAGATAGGGAATGAAATCTTACAATATTCAACTGAGTTGGGTTGAGAGTTACATAGTGAAGAGATTGATAATTTGATACAGCATATTTAATAAAATTTTATATGGGAAATGGAAAAACTTGTGTCTTATTTCTGTAACCCACAGACAGTTGCTATAGACTGTGCTACCCTAATATCAAAAAATGTCAAAAAAAATCAACACTGATCCAATATGGGGCTTCCAGAATACCTTCTTTTTTTTTTTTTTTTTTTAATTTTATTGTTGTTGTATTACATCCATCCCCTTTTTGCTCCCCTCTGTCCCCCTCCCCACCCACCCATTCCCCCCAAAGTCAATCCCATCTGTTGTCCATGTCCATGGTTCCTTTATACTAGGTTCTTGTCTAAGCTGCTCCCCTTCTTTGCCTCTATCTCCCCCTCCCCCCTACCCCGTTCCCCTGACCACTGAAGGCCTATTCCTTGTATTCATATACTTGGTTCTGTTTTGCTTGTTGTTAGTTTTGTTCATTATTGTCCCATAATGGGTGAGATCATATGATATTTGTCCTTCACTGACTGGCTTATTTCACTAAGCACAATACTCTCCAGTTCCATCCATGTTGTTGCAAAGGGTACAAGTTCCTTCTTTCTTTCTGCTATATAGAATTCCATTGTGTAAATGTACCAAAGTTTTTGGATCCAATCATCCACTGATGGGCACTTAGGCTGTTTCCAGCA